>JAUMHB010055439.1:0-15625 GCA_032359685.1 Pittosporum tobira
ACAAAAATTACAATAGGAGAGAGAATTATCTTCATTCTTATCATATGCGAGCGACATAAGAGTTGGCCTGAGTGACGTATCTCACCCAGCGATAAGGATTATGGGTTTTGGACTTCTTTGCTATCTGCAAGTATTTCACCTACGTTACACAACAACAGGTTAGCATTTCAACAAAATTAGTTATTCAAAACGAGAAAATTAGCTAATACTTCCTTCGTTCCGCAAGAACGATCCCATTTATATTCATCGTTTAAAATGGCACTTCTTTCTGAAAAAACTTTTTTTTTTTCCTTCTATTTTTCTTAAATGAGACCCATTTATGAAACAGGAGAACAAAAAAATTTAAGACTAAGTCTTACCTGAAGACTAGAAGCATTATACATCGGTATTGTGAAGGTCATGCTAACAGGTCCAGCTTCTTTGGTGATATTGCCTGTGTTCAACATTAATGGTAGCATATAAGTGGGCTTCATCCAGTAGTAAAATGATGACTGGTTGAATTGTAAATTCACTGAAAGCTTTCAACAGAGGTTTATTATAACTTTCAGATTAAATTTCATTTTGCAACTCTAATCTGTAACAAACATTTCACTTTGCGCTCCCAAGATTTCAAATGTGCCAATTTGCACCCGAGTTTACATCTATGTGTCAACATGCAATCCCTTGAAAAAAATCATTGAATTTCCCAAAGCTTTCTCAAGTGGTGTGACACAAAGGAAAAATTGTCCGAAAAATATCTTTAAACTGTTAAATGTAGAAATTGGAGCTCTCAAAAATCATGTCTACTAGGAATTGAGAGCTCAATTTCTGAGTTTAACATCTTCAAAATATGTTTTAGGCAATTATGCCCTAACTTACACAACATGTGAGACAAACAAGTGAAATGGTGTTGAAAATTTTGACTAATTTTTTTCCCAAGGGGGGTGCTTGTTGACACAAAAATGTGAACTATAGTTAGAAGGTGCAAAATAATATTTACTCTAACTTCAGAGACTCATTCGTTAAAGTATTGACAAAACCATACCATGTGATGCCTGCGAAAAAGTTAGCTTGGCACGAAGTGTATGCTCAGAGCCACCAACAATCTGTCGGGTACTGCAAGTATCAGTATTTAAAAGAAATGGAACTTCGCCGAGATGGAACTCAATTTTACAGAACCTAATTACTACCTCCATTTCATTAAATCAAAAATAGTCTCACTTCAAAATTTACAAATGTGAAAGTATATTTTCCTTCCGTTTATAGTCCTAAACGAAATGAGTGGTTAGCTAAATGGTGTCATTTTATACTACAATCATTTAAAATGGAACTTCTTTTTGATAAACTAAAGGAAAAAAAAAAACGAGAAATGATTCTCTCTTTTTGTGGAAAGGAGGGACTACATGGCATATTGAATTAGGGCGAACATGACAGCATCAGGAAAAGAAATTGCCTTCTTTAGACCCCACTCCAGCCTCTTATTTGACTCCTTGAAATCAGTAGTTTGTCCAACTGCTCCAGGTTCCAACTCAAAACTAACTCTGAGAATCATCAAATTCATATTAATACATTGAACATCAATCCCAAGACAAGAATAGATTCGACAATAGCATTATGATTTGCTAGCCTTAATATTGTAATTCGTTGCAACTATATTGAGCACTAGCACCCAAAAAAAAAAAAAAAAAAGAGGAAACTCATAGAAAACCAACTAGATAGCAAATACAAATGTCCTTTAAACACTAAAAGAGCACCCACCAAAATTACTCGCAACAGATTCACCTAAAACTGTTACATATTTCCCTACTTTACCAACTTATCTATAGCATTACTGAACTAATAGTAGAGGCCCTCCTCTCTTTGACTCGTGCCACTGAGGATAAAGCTCAGTGATTTCATGTTATAATTGAGGAAGGACATGCAAAACAATACTCCCTCCACTACACACGGTCTCATTTGCAAAATTTGTCAATATAAAATATATATTCTTAGAGTAATGGTTGTGTCTCAAATTGCATTAAATAGTTGTAACATTTGGAATTGTGCAAAATGGTAGAACCCTGTATTGAAATTTGAGGCCTCTAGCACCACTTGTATTATTATTCCATATTTATTTTTATTAAGGATATATTGTAATATTTTAACCTTTGCTATTAGCAGAAGCCTTGTGCATTGGGTACGACTTTTTTTAAAAAAAAATTTATTTGGCCTTAAAATAATGCATGTTTAGTTGGTGACGACATATTAACGTAATGGCAATAGTAAACATAATGACATGGTTTCATATTCTATAATCATTTTCATTCATAAAAAGGGACTCCCTTTCGGAACAAAAAAATTCCACAACTGGGACTCTCTTTGTGGAACAGAAAAAGCAATAAAATGATTTAGCATATATACTGGAGTGACTGGACTATCTTTTATGCAACAAAACATTTAAACAGGGTTATAATCTTTAGAAATTACCACAATCCCCAACCCAGCCAACCTAGGAAAGGTTAAAAGAATGCAACGTTTCTAATACAAATGTATAGCCTCATAGTAAGCTTCCCATATAAAACTAGGCACCGGAAACAATGTCTAAATGCTTTCTTGGGTGAAAACTGAAATGCCTTTTGAACTAGAAGTATTAAACATCTTATTTTGATATTTATATCTGACTACTAAATTCCAAGCACCATAACACAACAAACAGAAGTAGGCCCTAATAAAATAAACCTGGTTGTATATGTTGGCAGTGGCATTTGTACAGCAATTGTGTTTGCCATGATGCTTGGGGAAAATTCAGCACGTATTTTCAGAATCACTTCAGCCTTCGAACAACAGAGAAAATTATCATAGACTCGAGCATTACTAGAATAGAAAATCCAGAACAGAAAAGGAATTACAGAAAGAAAATTATGTCTACCTTGAGCGATCCAGCTTCTTCAATAAGAGTGTTAATTCGAAACGGAGGCTTGAATTCTTGTGTTATACGATAATTCATGACAGGAAATTCACCATCGGGGGGCACCTGATAGCATAATCAAGATTTACCAACCAATTTAAAAACATGGACAATCAAACAGATCGTTTACCAAATACAAAATCCAATGTTCTTACACTACGCCTTCAGAGCCACAAAAAAAGTCTAAATTTACGAAATTTGGCAAATTTAAGGATATATTTCCATTCCATGTTTATCCTAAAATAATAGTTCTTAGTTTAGCAGTCATAGCATGATAATGTAACTGTCATGCCAAACTTGGAAGGCATTGTGTCATTTTATACTATAATCAATCAAACTGGAACACTTACTGTGAGACAAAAGAATCTGACAAATGGGACTCTTTTTGTGAAATGGAGGGAGTATATAGCACTTACCAGACTCAGTGTTCTGTCAACTTCAAAACTATCTAGATGAACGGATTCATGGAAATTACAATCATCTAGTATTACTGATCCTGACCCAGATGAGCCACTATAACCTGTTACATATAGCAGCATCTGATGAGGTTTGAAAGGACATATATAGAAAAACGATAAAGCATAAGAAATTCAAGGTTTCCAATAAATAACTTTAGAATGGCCAATCACATTTGACTATTTGAGAAAATCCTTAATGCAAACCTCAGAGAAAATTTGAAAAACGTAGAATTTCCTAAACAAACATTAGTAATAACAAATAAACCCTGAGAATACCATAAATTGATCTTCCGCCTCTTCCTATGCTCAGATCCTCATTTAGGGCTAATCGGATTTCGGGATTCCCGGTAAGATAACTCTTCATTTGAATGGTGCCATCAATCTCAGAAGTCAGTATATATCCCTGTACAGCCAAATTTTAGTTAATTAACAAAATCTTTAGGCCACGCACGATTGTAAAATAAATCCAGAAAACATTAATGAAATAATAGCGATCATTTTTATGAAGAGAAAAGGAGGAGAAAACGTATAAAAGGAAAAAAAAGGAAAAGAAGGAACAATGCTTGAGAGATTCAATCATGAAAATTACAGATTATATCAGATTAAAATAAAAATAATAATAAAACAACTGTTAGAGATGGAATTATGATCAATCCGGTTAATCCTGAACTGTCTACTCGATTAAGAAAGTGCCACACCCTCTTTGTTTTTGCGGGATACACCTTAATCCCATTCTTTCATACTATGACTCCAAAGAATTTCCCTGACAATACTCCGAAGAAGCACTTTAGAGTTGGGAAAAGACTTTCCAGAGCAAGAAAGGTGCCTTAGGCACTTTAGAAAGATTATATCAGATTAAAATAAAAAAATAATAAAACAACTGTTAGAGATGGAATTAAAGGGTCTATGCTTTTTTGCAAGTTGAAGATGGAGTATGTATTGGCTTAATTATTTTACTTCATGCACTGAAATAAAATTTCTACTGTTGTGCTATCTCAGGATTTTAAGCACAGTGGCAATGAATTTCTTGAGGTACTCAAAGATAGTTTACTATGTGATTACCCAGTGTATGGAGTTGGTGGGTATTGTGTGCACCTAGTGGTTTATCCAGTGTGCACCCTAAAAGTAGTGGTTGTGGGTCCACAGTTACCAAAAACAGAAGATAATATAGTAGTATTACATAAAGCTGTTACTTAATATTGGAAGAATATATATAAAATTGATTAGTATGGATACGTACACATACTAAGTGCATAATATGGGTGGAAACAGTATGTAGGCCTGTAGCAAGTATAAAATCCAGTTCATGAACAGAGAAGGGAAAAGCCAGTGATGCAAAAGAAGTCTGTGCGAAGAATTTATCAAACAAAAATAAAGTGTACTATAAGAATTATTTAAGAATTTATACTTGAAGATATCAGTAAAGGAGTTTATGTAACATAAAAGAAGTTCACTGATGATACAAAATCTAGGAATCAGGGATTTTTCTGAACCCTGATGAACTGGAGAAGAACTAGCCAGGGACTCGGGTTGTGGGAAATTGGTGATACTTCCATTGAGCTGAACTGGAATGGGAGGATGACCAAGTCCAGAGATTCCCTTGACAAAGGACAAGCCATCGACAACGAAGTATGAAGCAAAATCATGTATTTTTAATCTTCAGTAAAATATTTAACTAGTCCCTGTGGTGCTCTTGAAAATATTTACAGAATTCTTAACTTTATCCGGCCCATGGTTTATAGTGAATTTCTCAATACCTGATGCTTGAAAAAATAAGAAACATTATGAAAAATTTTTGAAACAAACACACAAATACTTACACTAGAGCTGAATGTAATACTTATTTTCTCAATTATATCAACAAATATTTCCTCCCTCTTCCTGCCTCCTGGTTCATTCGCTACCACAGATTTTGTAATAGCTGTTCCTGGCATTCTTTTTGCCCCCTCCTGCATGCATCAGAATTTTAAGTGTCAGTTAATCAGTTATAAAAACAATGCAAGTCAAGTATAAATAAGATGTTACCTAAGCCTTGGTGTATATAATCTATAATGTAATATCATAGATAGCATAATACCATAAATATGGAAGCAGGACCAAGGGCTGGTAGACGTCCAGCATCAATCATTATTGGCTCATTGAATACGGAAGACTTCAAAACTTCAGTGGATGTTGTTTGCACATAACCAAAATCCTTACACAAAAAGAAAAGGAGAAGAATATGTCCAACATTAATAAATTAGAATTGAGAAAAACCAGTTGTCCTTTGAACCACTCAAACCTTAAAATTAAAACTTTTAGCTAAATGTTGTATAGAGATACGAACTAGTAAGGTTTTTTTGTAATCCATGCATGTAATGCATTTGAACAGAAAAACAACTGAGGCAGCGTAGAGTACAGACCAAATATTAGGGACAATTACTTGAAAGTATATATATGCATTAATACATAAGCAACTCCGAAGTGGATGCCTAGAGAAATTGTTTCACAATAGTTTAATAGTCTTAATGTCCAAATTCTAGACAGTGTAAAATATTTCAAGTTGTAAGTATCTCGGCCTTGGTGAAACATATACTCATACAAACATAGTATGGGAAGAATCATGAAATTGAACTGATCTTAACTTGATTGAGTAGGTAAAGTATAAGACAAGCTAAACCACCGAAGTAACTTTCCAGGGTTATTGTAGAAATGAAACAACAAAGAACAATATTTGCTACACTTCAATCTTCAAGCAGAACTCCAAAGGAGCTAGATAGCTGAAGGCAGAAACATCATGTATGTATAACTAGAATTTTGGCACATCCAACAAGAGATAATTGAAAATGGGACACTTACAATGATTTCGTCAAGCAATTCGTACACAAGCACAAAATTTTTTCGTAATGAATCTTCATTGAGTATACCAAGGTAATCTTTGGTGACACGTGCAATCCTTTGTAGAAGTTCCAGGACAAGAGAAGGTGACACATTGGATCTCGTGGTTGCAACAAACAGCAGTCCAGCCACCTTCACATGGAAGTAATTCACACCATCCACATTCTGTTATGACAGTAAGATACATCAGCAAACATTCTATTTACTCAAATAAACAAAACTAGTACAAGGACAGCTTATATCAACAAAAACTGTTGAGATATTCAAGGTTCCGATTTGACCACAATCCTTCAGGAGAAAATGAAATTAAAAAACAGCTACACTACAAGTACACTATGTTCCAAAATATAAGAGCAATTTTGACTTTTGAAAGTCAATTCAGAACATCTTCAAATTCAAAATTGAAATAAACCTATTTCATTATAGTCAACAAAATTGTTATTGTAAACTAATTAAAAATAACTATTCAGTAAAAGATATAATTTTTCAAAACTCAAATTCATTAATTTTAATTTCGAATTTGAAAATGTCTCAAACTGACTTTGAAAAGTCAAACTTTACATTTTAGAACAAAAAAGAGGGAGAACACCGGAGATCGATAGACCTTTCAACATACATGTCCAACACCCAACAGAAACTTCATAATGTAGTAAATATGAAACAAAGTTTTTAAATAGCATGACTATGTCACTGGGAGTTATTCATCAGGAAAGTATGAAATAAAGCAAATTTTAATTTAAAAGAAAATACCTACAAAGACAGGTGGTGCCTCTTCTTCACCATCCTCCTTCCAAAACTTAACTTTACGGAAAAATTTCTCGGTACTTCCCTTTGGCACATCACCACGGTCTGCACCCAAAAAAAAAAACAGAAAAAGTAGTATAAGTAAAATATGTTTCTATACACCACATTCAATATATTCAATATCAGTAGCTTATCTCACGGCACAGAGCAATTACTGTGAAACCTTATTCTCACTGTGTATCTGACAAAAGGGTACACGATGTAAATTGTCATAATGGAACAAATAGGCACATCACGATTTGTGGAAGTTGAAAATAACCAGATAACACGTAGCACATGGAAATTGTAGAGGTATATTATTGATTACGTGAAACACATGGAACATGCACATCTGCTGCAATTTGAGACCTGAACATTAACCATGTCCAGCATGTCCATTTCAAAATTTTTAACTAGTGCTACTGTTTCACAAAAAGAGTCCCATTTGCAAACATTTAAGAAAAGGAAAAAAGAATCATAAAACAAGTTCCATTTCATTGTCAATAAAACGAAAAAGCATCCTCATGTTTAACATCGCAATTACACCATCACACATCCACTACCAATTAAACACTCGTCATATTTAGGAGTAAAATTGGAATAAATATATCATTAAAGCTTGCCAATTTTGCGAATGTGACTTCTTTTGTGGAACAGATGAAATAATGTATTGTTATCTAAGTCCCTACTCACCATTCCCGCAAAAACTTGTCCCTATCTAAAGCTCAGTTCGATTAAATGAAAACGTGTTTTTCTGTTTTATGAGAAAATAGTTTCTAAGAAAATGACTTATTTTTTTATGTTTGATTGTCAAGCTAAAAATGAAACTGAAAATGTATTTTTATAGTTGATTTTTGAAATAAATTTAACATTATGTTATTATAAATTAATATAAGTATATTTTAATTTTTTTAAGAAGATAAATTAAGTTCTTACAATGAAAATTTGTATTTATTCGTATGGATATAAAAACTTTACACTATGTTCTAACAATAAGAATGTTCATACTTTATAAGAAAAAAATTAATAACATAGAAGATTCTTAAGAATAAGAAAAATTAAAATTTAGAAAATATGTGTATATATAATTCAATAGGAAAATATTAATTATGCATATATTGTGAGAATAAAAATAAATAAAAAGATGATAATAGTAATTAAATAAAAGTGTTATGAAGACAACAATGTGATCACTTTTCATAAAATGACTAACAAAGGAATTTTCCATTGATTGGAAATGATTTCCTGTTTCTCTAACATACTAAACACAGGAAAATCTGGAAAACGTTTTCTGGAAAATGATTTCCCTGTAACAAACGGATCCTGATTTTCCTTCATTTTACAAAACTATTGAGTTTAGTTTCACACTGTGATAAGGTTTTGTAGGATTGCCAAATTACTTTGTTTGAACTACAACACACCTAGGGGTATCAAACGAGCCGAACCTTCACGAACAAGCTCGATTTAAAACTCGGCTCAAGCTCAATAAGATGCTCGTTTAGGACAACCTGGAGCTTGAAGAAATAAATCGTCTAACTCAAGCTTGACAAATTTGGCTCTTAAGGCACTATGTCATTAAATATTCTAAATTGTTTGTAATATACATACTAATAAGCAACATCATAATTTCAAATACTACTAAATCAGCATTCAGCAAATGCTCATTTTTCAGGTGACGAGAAACAGAAGGAACAACTAGATCATGAAATGATAACAGAATGAAGTGATTTAATAATACATTTATACTTAAGCAATTAAAAGGATTACAGTGTGAAAATGCAAAATCATGTAATTAATAGAGAGAGAGAACGAGAGGAACTAACAGTCGCGAAAAACAATGTTGTCGCCTCTCTGGGACAACACAAAGAACTGGGAGATCATGACCACGGATGCTATCGCTGAATTGCCGGTAGTCGTCGGTCTGTCGTCGACGATTGCCGAGCTGATAGTGAGATCGGGAAATAATGGGACAAGGTTGAGACGGATGATGAATATTTTGAGCCCAGATTTGTTTTATTTTGTACATATCCTGTATTTTAGTGGGCTGGGCCTTGAACGGGCTTTACCGGGTCCATGCTAACAACCTTACCGCGTTTGTTGAGATTAAAGCTCTATTCGTGCTGGAGTCTAACAACGGGTCGGGCTTATTCTATTTTTGTTTAATTTAAAAAAAAAAATTATATTTGTTTTGTCCCGTTTAAGAGTATTTTTAAATTTGATTCGACCCGATAATTAATACTCATATCCGTTCCACCCCGTTTCAAAGTTTATATATCTCACTCATTTTGTAATTTTTATTAAATTTTTAATATTAATTTTTAATTTTATATATATATATATATATATATATATATATAATTTATTAATTTATTAATCGAGGCGGATTTGGGTCAGGTTTAATCGGAAGAAAAACAATTCCCAAGCCCACCCCATATTCGATCGGATTTAAATTCTTTTTTTCCATACCCGTCCCACAACCCGATTATACATCTCATACCCACCTTATTAGAATCGGGTTTGGTCAGAGTATCGTCGGATTCGAGTTTAGTTATCTGGAGTCTAAACATTAGCAAGTCCGATATGAACAATGAACACGTTTTAAAGTTGTTGATTATTTGGATCTTTTATCAAATTTTTTAATAAAATTGATACTCGCTTAATTCTATTGAAAATTTTAAATTATTTGAATTCGGTTCATAATTGCGTTCCACTGAATAGCTAAAAAAATTCTATAACGAAATTTATATTAAACTTAATAAAAGTTACTCATTTCATTTCAAAATTAGAACCATCTTTAAAAATCGTCGTTTTATAAAAGTAAATGCTTTATTATAATTTTTGAATAAAAATAAAATATTTTTAAAAATATATTTGGCCTATAGATTATGTAAAATTATAAATATATATAATAAATTTAAAATGTTATATTATTTTATATTGTTAAAAATAAATTTATCTTTAATTTTAGAATGGCTAAAATACACTTTAAACCATAATTTTTTTTGAGTTTTAAAATGTGAATCTTAATTTTTTGTTTCTTTAGCAATTTGAACCCGGAAGTCTAAGTTCCGTTAGACTTTAAATTTTTTGGTCATATTTTTGTCAGAATTTATGTTTTAAATGACACTTTTAGTTCTTAGAGAGTATCCAAATTGATTAAAAAATATATGACATGGTAGAGAAATGATAATTTTATCCTATAATGACTAATTTGCCCTTAAACATCAACAAATCCAACACAAATATAGAGATTCTATCAAAAAATGTGACCGAAATGTTTAAAGTCTAATAAAATTTGGACTTTCAGGTTCAAATTGTTAAAATAAAAAAAAAATTCACATTTTAAAATTTGAAAAACTTTGAAGTTTAAAGTATTTTTTAACTATTTTAGAACATAAAAAAATAAAATAATTTAAAAAATGAAGTAGTCACACCCATCTAAGCCCGACTCATTTACACCGTATTATGGACTTTTGCGCCAGCGTTTATTTGCTGTAATTACGCCTGTATCTGCTCTATGACGGGCTTCCAAATTACACATTGCTATCCGCAACAGAGGTCTTTAGAAAATTGTGGATTTTCTATTTACCCTCTTATTAGAACCAAAATAAAAAATAAAAATATTTACCCTCTCGTCTCAGTGTTAATTACAGTATTAGTTTTAAACAAGCAGTTACTGTAAGTTTGGATTACCACGTCACTTTGTAGTTTAAGTTTAGAAACGGAGCTTTCATATTGGGGCACACAAATGTCTGAAACAAGAATTCTTTATATTTTGGTGCAGAGAATCTTGTGATTTTAATTATTTCCCAGTCAATATTAATATTTTATTCCCTATGTTTCAAAAATTAAATACCCAAAAAAGAAAAATAAAATAAATTTAAATATTTTATTATAATTTTGGTATGAAAATAATTTTTTTTAAAAATATTTTTTGTAAGTAGTGTGAATTTTTTATTTTTATTTACAATAAAAAAAAATTTAAAAATTATAAATTTTATAAGATAAAATTAAAAATTTAATATATTAAAAATAATAATAAATATATTTAATTTAAAAACGGATGAAATATGATACATGTACCTTGGAAAATTCCAGTCAGTACCATTAAAATAGTCGTCTTAGAACTCCATTAGAGCCACTGAGAAGGGGGAGTAACAAAAAATAATATTAGTTTTTAATTTTAAAACGGGGGCCGTACGACAAATGAACCGTGACACTGTGGAATCCCCCTTGGTACCATTAAAATAGTCGTGTTAGAACTCCATTAGGACCACTAAGAACGGGGAGAAAATAAAAAAGAATAAAAGTAGTAGACGCAACAAAGTCAGTTGGTTGCGCTGTTTGCTGATCCGTGAGTCATGGCCTCAAAATTTTAGAAAAAAAAATAAATTACTTAAATTTTATTTTATTTAATTAATATATTTTAATTAATTTTCACGAAAATCATGTGAAGCCTCGGCTGATATTTTGTTGGGTTCATGTATAAACATGTAAATATATCCGTACATAAATATTACGCTTTATTTTCCACACACACACAATGAAATAGACTCTTTTTAATTCACATGTGGCAGAAATGGAATTAACAATAAGGAAAAAAAATAAGGAAAAATATGTAAAAAGGGAAAAACAGTAATTTAAATATAAACAAATAACATAAAAGATAAATGATGTATGGTGGAATAGACAGTTGGATATACATAGCGGATACCTAGTGGACCACTATTTTGATGGTGTCTACTATTTATTTATTTTTTGGGTACATGATGGCGTCTACTTTTCAATTATTGACCCGCATGCTTTGAATGGTGGATTATTTACATGTCTTTCAAGGCAAGAACACTTGTAATGGAACCTTCACAATTTATTTATTTTTATTAGTTTTCTCATATTTATATAATCGAGTATGCGATAGATACACCATCGCAAATCTAATAGGATTACTGGACTAGTATATTTTTTTCAATAAAATAAAATAATTATATATATATATATATATATTTTAAATAACATTATTTTATTGTATAATATACTGTATTTAATATTGTAACTTTGCAAAATAAATTATATTTTATCTATTTTCTTCTCTAGATAATTCCACCCCGTCTTGAACAAGTGTATAAATCAATTATTGAATTTCTTCTCGTTTTTCCTCTTGAATGGTCAGAATACTCTCACTCGTGTTATCTTATCAATGCCTTAATAAACTACTAATTGAGAATAAGATAATCCATAAATTATAAAATATTTACATTTTTCCGGATGTAAACTACTAATAAATTAACTTTCTTATCAATGCCTTGATAAACTACTAATTTATATTAACTTTCTGGTTTACCAAATAGATTGAGGCTTGTTATTGACACAGTTGTAATTAAGCATAGCACATTTTTGGTGACAAATTTTAGTTCTGAAAACTTGATACGAAAAAATATAAAATATTTACATTTTTCCGGATGTAGACAAAATTATAAATTATTTGTAACACTTGACCACCCTGCCACACATTGGACGTTTGTGGATCGATATTAAATATACTTTATCCCTCCTAAAAATAAAATCATAATTTTTTTATAATTTAAAATATAAATTTTAGGACGTTTTAAGAATATATTTATATTTTATTTTTTATATATATATATATTTTTATTTTTAATATATTTACATATTATAATTTTTATTATGCGCTCAAAACATATTAAATATAAAATATGTATATAAATTTTTAGAATATCTTATAACTCATATAAATTTTATTTATTTATTTTTTTTTTAAATAACGGAAGAAACTACTAATATATGAATGACTTCGAGGTGCATAAGAATTAGTGCAAAAGTTAGTACATAGTTCTTTAAATGAAAACCGTACATTCTTTTTGGATTCGAGCCTCACATTCCGGAACAAATTTGTTGTTTGTTGGATAGCATCCTTTAACTTCGTCCCCTCCTTCTTCATTTTATATCATATATAGTAGAAGAACTATTTTATTCTAAGCTATGAAACCCTAGTGTCAAATCTTTTGCCGATAATCACAAATAATTATACCCTCGGTCCCAAATAACTTATAATATTTTGATTTTTTTCAAAATTTGAAAAATATATTTTATATTATAATTTAAAAAAATATAATGATTGAAGTATTAATATTATAATTTTAAAATATAAAATAATAATTGAAATTGTGAGATATAATATTAATATTATAATTTTAAATATGAGAATAATAATTGAAATAGTGGGTCATATTTAATAAAGTAAATGTAATTTAGATAATTTTATTATTAAACTTTTCAAAAATAATAGTTGTAATTTTAATGAGACAGATGAAGTAACTAATAGTAATTAACCAGTAATGAACATCACTTATTATATTAATTACACATAAGCTTAGCGAACAGTCTAGCACGTGAATGACATTACTTTGAGCACTAATCCGATGTTCGCTGTTCAGTTAGCTGGAAAACTCCGTGTACAGTGTTTTACATAAGCAGAATCTATGCGACAGAAGTAAAATTTAGCATCTAAAAAAAAATTAATCGATATAATCAAAAATTAATCAAAGGTAAGATGTTCATCCAATTTAAAATTAAAAAGAGAAAGGATATAATCAAAATAGACCAAGATAAAAAATTGCTTTCAGAAGAGATGTTGACAAACTACCTTAGATCACTATCCAACTGCCTAAACCATATACCACTGTATCAGCTATGGATGGCCCTCCAAATGTTCCACCTGAAAGGAAACTGATACTTAAACGATTGGCAGAAGTATATTTTGCCACTTTACCAACTACACAAGCGCAGTCTTATTCCTTTTATTTCTTTTTATTTTATTTTATTTATCTATTTTTTTTTTCTAAATTTATTTGCAACGCAGTCTCATTTGTAAATATATAATATTAAACATCAATTAATAATTTATTATTGTATTAATTAATAGTTTAAGAACTAATTATTCTTTAATCAGTATAACAAGGTCTTGTTCCCCCTAGACCGTTGTTCTGTCGCTATAGGCCTATGGTTCATTTTTGCGAGCTTGCTTTTTAAATTTCCAACACTTGCGTTCAAATAAATTTCCAGCACTTACCGTAGCTTTTTTATGCTGTCGAATTTATTTTATTGTATTTTGTGTTAACAAAGTAATTTATCTTAATTTATAAAATAAGAAAATCATTTAAAAATAATAATAATTTAATTTTTTTTTTTGGAGAGCAAGAGAATCTTAAATTATGGAATACATATTTTAATAATGAGGACACTCATTGCGATTTGTGAAAGCACGAAAAATGTTGCTCTCTCAAAGAAAATGTACCCACCAAGGTTGGTGAGAGGAAAAAAGCTAAAAAGGGTTTTAAATAAATCGGTCACAATGATTTCACGTTGTAGACATCATGGTGTCGGGGCATGTGAAATGTTTTGTAGGAATGATTTTCAATTTCCATCTCTGTCTGATACTTTGCCGCCTAAAAAGTAGCTAGTTCAAGGATACTTTGATTTTTGAGACCTTAAGCAAAAATAAATAAAAATAAATAATTGGTAAAAATTATCTTTAAAATATATATATATATATATATATATATCACAACTCATAAGATACTGCTTCTCACGGTTTGTAAATTTAAAGTTTATTTGTTAATTAAATAAGTCATAAATTATATTAAAAATATTTATTGTCCGATTTTTTCAAATAAGTCGAAAATATTATTATACTTAGGGTTTGTTTGACACAATTTATTTCAGAACAGTTTAAAACTTATTTTATAACTATAATAAGTTATAAGTTGAAAAAAAAACACATATTAACTAACTTTTTTAAATAAGTTGACAATATAAGTTATACTTAATCTATAGTCTTTTTTTAAAATAATAAAAATAATTAATTTTAATGTACTTAAAATTTGAAAATAAACTATAATAAGTGAAAATAACATCCAAGTCACAATTTTTTACATTGAAACTAAAAGAAAATACCAAATAAGCATTCCTATTCAGTCAACTAACATGAGTTAAGCTTTTATGTAAATTAAACTATTTTAGTTGAGCTGGATGATTGTTTTAAAAATTTAAAACGTGATTAATATTTTTGTAAAAAGAAACCCAATGAAATACTGTAAGGTCCTGTTCGTTCTATCTTCACCTCATATTTCTCCAGAAAAATGATGAACATACCCCGACCCCGCGCCCCCCCCCCCCCCCCTCCCCCAAACCATATATTTCCTATTTTCACATTAATATCCGTTTGTAAGTTTTGAGGTAAATAAAAAAAAGAAAAATAAAGAAAAATAAATAACTTGTTTTCTTGTATTTATGAGTTGAAAAAAAAATAAAAGAAAAAATGACATGTTACTATTTTACCATTCTTCAATTTATTTAAACTTTGTTTGTAAGTTTTGATAGAAAAAAAAAATGACATAAACCTAATTAACATAAGAAATATTATAAATAAATAATATATTTTATTTTATTTTTAAATAATATATTTTTAATATCTATTCAGTTTAAAAATATAAATAAATAATATATTTTTATTTAAAATAAATAATATATTATAATTTTATTCACAAATAAATAAAATATT
>JAUMHB010055482.1:0-15615 GCA_032359685.1 Pittosporum tobira
GTCGGGTCAAAAAGTCAAAGGTGACTCGATTCACTGTTTTCTCCTGCTGATTCCAGATCTTCGATCGGATTATGATTCTGAGCATTATATAACTCTCAGGTGCAAAACGACCAACATGCCCTTAGGCACGATAAGTGTCAAAATGACCAAAATGCCCCTGGCATTAAATTTACTATTTTAACTCCATTCTAAAAAAAAACGTAACTGTGAAATAATTAATTCCACTTTGGAAATAACAATAGGAAAATTTTTATTTATCAAATCATTCTCAAATATTTGGGTTCTCACAAATAATATGTCTGAAATCACACATATCAAGGCAATAATAAATTTATGGGCACGAGAATCAAGTTGATTTGTTATTACATTTAAAAATATAATTTAAAAAACTTGCAATTAAAAGATTGGGAGTTTTAAGAAAAAAATAAGAGAGGTGAAGACAACCTACCGACCATGTTGCTTCTGACGAGTACATTTAAAAATTACATATAAACGATGAAACGATATCTGTGTATAAGATAGAAAGAGCACTAACCAAACCGAATGAACTGAAGCTTTATCAGCATGGACTTTCTCCTACTTCATATATTCTCGGACCATTCACCAAAGCTTTCCCAAGTTCAAATAGTATTCAACCTCAAAAAAAAAAAAAATAAAATAAAATAAAATAAAATTGAAAAAGTATTAATATAAATCACACCATTAATATTGTTTTGATGACACTGTGCGGGTGAAACATATTCCAAAAAAGCACATTCAAGGCTCTATTACTTGCGCAACCTTGAATTATTAGAGCATATTATAGAAAACTTACTTTTTCAATATTCAAACCTTCCATTCCATAAATAACTTTAACAAGTAGAGAAAGCAGGCAAGACTTTGAAAACAACCCATGAATTAAAGAAGTCTACACCGAACATTTATTTTTTTAACAGAGATACAAAGTTAATCATAGTTCATGTAATACAGTATTCCACATCGGTTGAGTTTGAGAGTAGTAATGACCTTATGTAGGCTTTCGCTTACTACTAAGAGTATCTAATAGCATAAG
Source organism: Pittosporum tobira (assembly GCA_032359685.1). NCBI lineage: Eukaryota > Viridiplantae > Streptophyta > Magnoliopsida > Apiales > Pittosporaceae > Pittosporum > Pittosporum tobira. Next base: position 1,052 of record JAUMHB010055482.1, read on the forward strand.
GTTTTGGGTCAGGCCTGTGATGGACCAAAGGGCTTGGTTGGTACTATTGAGCCAGTGCGTTTGGGTCCTGGAGCATTGCAAATGGTATCAAAGCCATAACCCAACTGGAAGTGTGGCTACATTACTCGGAGTTTGATTTGATTTGCGTTTAGGCCTAATGGGGACGTTAAGTATTTAAGTGGGGGAGATTATGATACTCCGTCCCATATCAATTGAGTTTGAGAGTATAAATAATTTTGTATAGGTAATGACCTTTTATAGGCCTTATCTTATTCTAAAAATACCTAATAGCATAAAATTTTGGACCCAATAGTGAATCAAAAGATTTAGTTAATACTCTTAGACTAGTGCGTTTCGGCGTGGGGCATTACAATTTAAGTCCACCAACATAAAACTGACAGCAGTCTGGTAGTTCATGACTAAATTTTTAAACAAAAAAACTACAATAACTCTTAAATGAAAATATCATCTACCAAGGCTCTAGAAGTCAGACATTGGAACCATTTAGTCAAAAAGACTAAACCTTTTATCGTCATTTAATTCTACTTTCTCCTTCATATTTTATTTTTTCTTAGCTTAAGTTGCAGTTGGAACAGTAGCACCACTGCCACTAATAAGTGTAATCATGGAAACAAACACCACTGCTTGAGAGAATTGAAGTCAACTTCTCATGTCCATATGTAATAAGCTTTAGTATATTCTTGCCTTTTACTTTACTTCCTATTGAACTAAATTCGATCGTCTTCAACTTCAACTCCAATAAACCCAATAATCTTCTTTAAATCATTGGCAAAAGTTATATTTCCTCCTAGAATAATGAGTAATTATGGAGCAATAACCATTATCTTCCACAAATCATGTAGAATAGTGAGTCACTAAGTCAGTATCCCTCCCACTTGGTGGTAGTGTCTTTTCTTCTTCCTCATTCATGTTTGTATGTCCATCTTATTCTCCTTCCATCTTCTGCTCACTCTTAATCACCCTTGAGAAATCAAACTTCACACTTTTTCGACTATCTTTCTCTCTTCTTTTGACTATTTATATTCTGACTTCTACAGACATTGCATTCTAACTTTTCATTTTATATTATAACTTTTAAATTGTTAATTTTATGTTGTAGGTGAATTATTTGCATCAATTGTTATACCTTAAATATTAAAGTATAAAAATTAATGGTTACGTATTAAAGTGGTCATTGAACTATAGGTCAATGTACAAATAAGTTATTGAACCATTGTTTTGCACAATCAACTCATTAAACTAAAGTTTTTGTACAAAAAATAATATTATGTCAAATGTTAACAAAAAACTTATGTGGCATTAACAGAATCCTGACATGACAAATATTTTTGTATGCTATCAATATCCAATCCATTAAATTCATTATCCAACCCAAATGACAACCCGATCCAAAAATTATTATTATTATTATTATTATCATATTTTGATTTTAATAAAGTTTTTATTTTTTTATTATCTATTTAATTTTAATTAATTATATAATATTATAAATATATTATATTTGCAATATTATATAATTATGTAATTATTAAATTAAAATTTATATAATTATATTTTGTTGACATATTTTTTATTTTCCTAAAAATTTTAATTTTTTAAGATTTTAATTTCTTGCTTACCCTTTGTTCTTGCCTAATTTTCAGCCCATTTTTGTCTTTGTTCTTCGTCATCTCCTCCCAAGTCCCACCCACCTATTACTCCTCTCCATCAAAACCCAGATCTCTCGACAGCCCATGAACAACTCTCTTTCATCTCTAATCTCATCAATCTTCACTCACTCTGAGGACAAAAACACCCTATCACCACCTCTACCCAAGCCAGATATATCAAAGACAATAACAAAGCTCCAATTTTGCAAACCCAAATGGAGAAATCTTTCTTTTTTTAAACAAAACGCTGGCAAAACTAAAAGAAAATTTTGAAGTCGTAAAAGTATTAAGACTGTTGAGTTCTGCAGCAAAAATTACGACTTTTTCGGTTGAAAGATTGGACGAGCCTTTTTAAGTTGAAGGACTCGGCGAGCAACTTTTATCTTTCAGAGTTTAATTTCTATTATCTAGTTTGCTGAAGAGAGCAAGAAGACGGTGATATGTTTGGATGCGGAAGAGTTCGGAGCAGATCAGAGAGGGTGAATATCACTAGTTGGGGGAATGAGTGAAGATTGAACTTGAATTTGGAATTGGTTACTGAATGATTGAAAAAAGAATTTGCAAGATTTTTTTTTTTTAAATTCTCTGTTTGATGACATATTTATTTATTTATTTATTTTTAATTTCACAATTATCGCTGACATGTATTATATTATTATCTACGTGAATAACTTTCTCTCTGGTAATGCCACGTGGCTTGGCCATATATTATACCTATAACTTTTTAAAAATTACATTTTTTAAAAATAATATAAAATTATAATCACATACAATATAAATAAATATTTTGATATAAGTTAATTTAATATTTAGTATTTAATAATTTTTTTGTATTTTATATTTAATATTTGGAAAAATATTATTATAATAAATATAAAAAAATTATAGATAAATAATACGTATATATTGTTATTATAATTTTTTTTTTTTTTTTTAATCTTACGAATTCTTTATTTCTTTTCTAAATAATTTTAAAATTATTTTATTACTACATGACAATATTGCATCGCACGGTTTCAACCCAGCAATTATATAAGATGTAGCTTAAACTAGTTTAACCATGACAACTTAAAATTTAGGATATTTTATAATTTATTTTTTTAAATAAAAAATTCTAATTTAATTTTTTTAAATGAAAAACTCCAAATTTAGTTACAATCTAATCAAACAATAATGTGTTTGAGGGATAATCCAAAAATAATTAACCTATTTAGGAGATCTTATAATTTAATTTTTTAAAAAATAAAAAACTCCAAATTTAATTACAATATACTCAAACAATATTTATTTTTTTGATGGATAATCCAACAATAATTAATTAAATGTGAAAATTAATCAAATCGAATCAAATATGACATGTTCATATTTTACTCATATAATTTATTGAGTTTGAAATAAAATTTTGTATATGACTCATTTAACTATCGATTTAGACACGAATATAGATTGAATCCGAGTCGTTTAAAAATTTCGAGCAAATTATATCAAATATCAATAGAAAAAAATAATTTAATAAGATACAATTAACTAATAGAATTTTAAAATATATTTATATTTTAATTATTAATATTTTAAATTAAAATTTTAATTAAACAATATTAAATAATTTGATTTTATTTTCAGCCTTTTAATTAATCTTTATGTCAAATGTATAATCTTTAATACTACTATAACGAACTCTAATATAAAATTATATTTTTGAAAAAAATATTAAAAATTAAAAAAAAAAGGGTGAGCACAATAAAAAGTATTTTAATAGATATTCGCTTATATTAAAAAATATTTAAAAAGTACAACAAAATCTGGTGCGTAAGCCTTAAATGCACGCATTTCTATGCGCCCAAAAGAATCTTCGATCGGAGCCCCGGCGGACCTCATTGCAGTCATTATGGTTTTATTTTTGATAGTCAGGCGAAATTGATTTGAATGGGCGTCGGAGTGAGGGGAATTCTGCTGGAAAGCTCCGCCCTTTTGGTGACCGACGATGACGATGGAAGCGTAAATCTATCACTTAAACCCGGAGCTGACTATCTATTTCGCAAGCTTCGTCACTCCAATATCCCCACGGTTATCATCTTCATCCGCCATTCCTACTTCTACTCTCATCTATATTTTTATATGATCCTCCATTTCAAAATTAGAGATACGGACATGAAGTTCTCATTTGGTACCTGAGTACTGTCATGCTTATTATTAGTGCTATCCTGTTTCAAAATTAGGGATTTTAATCCTTCTTGTTACGTTTTAAAATTAGAGATATCATCTAGTAAGTACTGTAAAACACATGTTTCTAATTTATCGTTTCATTATAAATGTATGATGAAATTTTACACCATATGAAGAAAATTTGTTTTAAAAACACTTTCAATAATCCAAGATTTTTTCAAAAACCGTTGTTTTTGAAAGTCTCCCTAATTATGGAACCAAGGGAGTATTACATTTGTAAATAGTGTTAGAGAATGCTTGTAAAAATAATTTTTTTTCTAAAAAGTTGCACTTTTATAATGTGTATCTGTAATTATGAAAGGAATGGAAGAAAATGCCTGTGTTTGTATGCATGTTGTTTATTGCACTTTCGACGAATTCAGTCTCTTTTACTTTATAATGCTACAATTGTGGATAAATGATGTATTTCTTTTGTCTTAGATCTAAATCTTAGACTTAAGATTATCTTAATATTCCGTTGCGGGGGTTGGTGGGGGGCGGGGGAGGGAGTCACAACATGCATTCATTAATTCCTATTGTTGGGATTGTCATACCTAGCTAAAGTTGGTGGGATTCTACTGACATTACATTGAAGTACTTGTGGCCCAGGTATATATTTCATTCAAGCAACCATCTTGAATTTGGGAATGGTTTGGAATAATAAACTTAGTTGAATGTGTTTCAAGCTATGAGCTGTCAACGGGAAGATTAATCATTTTCAAACAGCATCAAACACTGCACTGCCATGACTACGTTGCATGGCATGTTTGTGTGACCAAAGAAAGGGTATATCAATAAAACCATGTTAATATTGGACAATGTTAAAATTAGCGACTTTAAGCTGTACCATGGTGAAATGCACTTTCTACTCTTGCATTAGGATAAACTTGTTTGATTAGGATCTCCTAGATCTCTTGAATCTACATAAATGGATTAGGTAATCTCCATTTGATTCCCATCAAGGAGATCTGTAACTCTAGCAAATTCTAATTAAACTTGCTCATTACTAGCTACATAATCTGTAGCTCTTGAATCCAACCTCTTCTTCAACTGGACCAATGGATGCATTTTATCTATCTTGAACAAGGTATGAATCATCTTAGAAACCCAGAGAATATTGATGGCAAGGTTACCAAAATCCGATCTTGAACAATGCGCGATCCTGGTCAAATGCAACAAACCCGTTATGTCTACATTCTGCCTGGAGTATGGTATGACTCAATCAACTTATGCTAATGCCTTAAACTTCCAAACTGGTTACAGAACTCAATTAACTTCAGAATACAGCCACATTATGGCGCAGTTCAGACCCAGAAACCTCCATCCACGTGGACTATGTCCAGCCTGCTGTTGTGCATCCAGGTTATCCTCAGGCTCAGCCACAGCCACCTGCACAAGCTGATAAGCTAAGCCTGGTTCTAAATGCTACCTGGGATAACTTAAAGGAGGATCTCTCGTATGACTTGAATCAAGACCTTGCAAAACTAGAATCTCCATTTCATTTTTGAGTTACTGCTATAAAGTTTAAGCGTTGGGATGTGAATTTAAATGTGATCCATACTTTAGCTCTCCCCGGTACTGATATAAAGGTTAAGCGTTTGGATGTGAATTTAAATGTGATCCATACTTTAGCTTTCCCCATCACTTTCATACATGGATAGACAGTCACCAAACTGAATCAAATGTAGCGAAAAGACTTGAATTGAAGAGGTGGAAACCAGAGCTTTCAACATTATTTAAAGTTAACCAACAATATATATCATGCTTTAACACTACTAACCTTACACCTACTTCATAATTTGCATGCCACGTTGAGGAACGATGTATATACACTCCAAGATGATGCACATGACCATGCTTTATAATCTTTGATAGGTAAGTTTGGCCCCAAGTGGGACCTTGAGGCTATTTCTCAAGGACTCTGCCATTTCTTTCACCCCTTGGTTTATTGACATCACCATGCTTATGAAGACTTCTCCCCTTTAGTTGTATTCTAATACTAATCTGTATAATAATTTTCTTTTGCAGGGAATATTATATGGGCACGGTCTTCCATCTCTGAAGGTAATATTTTATTCTGCTGCTTGAATATGTATTTATAATTTTTTGGGAATGATGCTGTCTTTAGTAGTATTGTATGCAATGCAGATCAAGTTACCATCCAGACACTGTTTAATTTTGGGAGAAACCAATGCTTTAAAAATCTCTAGGCAGTGGAGGGGATGCCTAGCACCTAGGCATTTTTTTTTTGTTAAATCTTTCTTTCTAATATATTTTTGAACCTTTTAATTGATGTAAAGATTCTAAATTTTACATGAAAATCCAAAATAAATAAATAAAATCTCATGAATTACAACAAATTAATTTCATTTTTTTAAGTCAAAACAAAGAATTTGCTTTCAGGCATTATGAAGTTTCAAAGCCTTCTTTAAAATGTTGTGGTAGAGGACTAATTCCCCCTAGGCCGGGGGCCTGGGCAAGTAGGCATCCAACCAAATCAAGGCGATAGAGGACCCAAGGGGGAGGGGAAGGCTAGAAGCATTCTTATAACACTGGGAAAACAAATGAAGAGATATATAGTGCAATCATCTCAATTTTTATGTTACTATCCTCATCATTTGGGATTTTTTCAATTTATCACATTTCAGGATGTGTAATCTTAGTTCGCAGTTGGAAAATCTTCAGTTGGTGTATATGCAAGTGTACACGCAATATACATCTTACAATTGATAGTGGTATATCCTTTTTGTGGTGTAGTTCCTGACCACTGTATTCACATTTTATAGGTCGAACTTCTTGAAAGGATCGTGAAGCTGTACTCATTTGATCTTTTTGTCTTGAATTCATCTTCTATAGATGTCACTGCAAATGAGGTTGCACGGGCCTGGGGTAACAATGGAGGGAGTATCCTGCATGTGGCTTGTACTTGCAATGATGACTTCTGTGTTAAACTAAGCAGTTATGGTTGGCTATTTGTTATTCTTAGTGAGTGCCACTAAACCGTTCTTCCTTCCAAAGAAAAAGAATCCTTTTCAGTATAAATCTGAGTATCTAAATTAGAACAATCTCTCATTTGAAGAGCCCATGCAACAGCCAACAAATGTACCCAAGAGAGTTTCATTCACAATCATGTAGTACCTTAAATTCTTGTATGCTTACTGGTTCATATCCAAATAATTTGACATGCGTTTACACTCTTAGAAGAGTTAATGTAATATGCCGTCCTAGTAGTGCAATTCTACATATAACCCTTAATTTGTTTCCTTAATTTTGTACGGCCAATAATTGTGTAATTCTCTGCTTAAAGTCTCCATTTTATCAAATATTGAAGGTAGTGGTGCAATCAAGGAATCAAGTATGCTTATAATAGACAAACTAGAAGAGTTACCATTGACTATCTGCAACTTGAATAGAAAGGTATCTGATACTAATGCTTGTCTCTATACAAGTTTTTTTCTCTTAATCATAAATGTTCCTAGTTGTTAACTTGTTGCGTTTAAGGAACTGCGTTGATTTACTGTGATACCTGCAACAATTGATAATTTCAAATTAGGTGGATTTATATTAGCAAAATACAGGCACTAGTGTTCTACCACTTTCTGTGAAAGCAAATGCCTCTAGCATTGCGCTACATTTACCAATTAATTATTTTAAAGATGTATTACCTGTTTGCTAAACTTTCTCTTTTGGAAAACGAGTAATTTATTGTATAAAATCATGTCAACTTATATGCTGTAAGACTGGAACTGCTGTCGATTGCATTATCTGCTTTACATTTTTATGTGTCAGCCATTAGGACTTATTGTTGTTGATTGCTTCACGTTCATTTATTCTCTATACACTTACATGCCCTTTTGCTTCAATGATTTTATTTTATCTAAATTAAAATCATTTACCGGATAATTCCACCATCATTAAGGAAACAATAGCTGAGATCCAATTTGCATTACTTATTTAATTTGTTTTATCTCCCTTTTTCATTTCTCTTACTAACAGGCAGTAGGTGAGGAAAGCGTAATGGTAGGTTACATCATGAAGCCTTCTCGTGAGGAAGACTTTGCTAAGGTATGAACCCTATCTATAAATGAATACAATTGGCCATGTCATATTATAGTTTTGCACATCCCCTGCGGATGTCTGATGCTTTATCATAGGGCCTGACAACCTACCTGGAAACCTTTAAAATCTTGAAATTATCTTTTTATTCTGTATTCTAGAATTCTACGAAGATAGTGAATGGGTCTTACTTCCATAGCAAATGTATTTAAGCTTTTGCCTTCCAAATCCTTCAGGTTGATCTGGGTGAAAATTCTAAATAATGCATGGCCCTATAGACCATGTAAATGGTCAACTTTGTAGATTCTTTAATGTTTCTTGTACATTATATATCGAAATGCATTCAAAGTTACATATTCAACTGTTTGGTTTTGACAGAGAGGTGCATTTCCCTTGCGTCCTACCCAAAATGGGTTGATATTTATGCCCCTCACATTTGAGCTCCCCATGTCAACCCAACTGCAACAAGTCGATGTAATTTTGCATAAAGCAACAGATGAAATTATCTACATTGAACTGAGCAGTTCTTGGAAAAGCTCTAATAACATTATCTACAGCGAGGGCATGCTGGCTTTGCAAAGGTATTTTCAGAACTCCAGCACATTATTGTTGGCTGATACCATGGATTAACATTAAAAGGATCACTTTCTTTGCCTTTAACCATAAGCGAAAGCAGTTTTTACTGTATTTCATAGCATGCTGTTGTATCTTTGAATTTGAAAGTTGTCTCTTGAGATATTTCCCATAATATTTATGAAATATGTATAACAAATTTCTGCTTTTTTCTTGAGCGCAAAATTGATATAAATCGCACTCACATTAATCCATATAACAAAAACAATAGAATTTCCGATGCTAAAGACACATAATTTTTACTTGAGGCGCCCTTCTATGGCCAGGTGCCTTAGAGAAAGTTGGATCAACTTCTTTTCTATTCTTGTACGTATGATGTTTTTTTCAAGAGATTGCAGTTGTGGTGTTACTTCCTATTTGAATGCAGATTACCCGAAATTACCATTCCTCATTTTTCTACATGAGGTCCTTAGTTGTTATAAACAATTAACAACCAAGACATCCTGTACGTTTGGCAGCATTCTGCACCATATAAAAACAATAAAAATGTTGTCTGACAAATTATTTGGATTGGCTTGTCTTGATTTTACATCCCATTCCTAACTTTGTACAATTGTTTGCACCAAGTTTAGACATGCTTCTAAAACTTATACTAAATTAGCATGAACTATCTGGTGTTTTACATTAATCGAGAGGGAGCTCTTCTGAATCTTAGGGGTGTCTTTACAACCCTGATTCCTTAAATTTAATAAAACACTTCGGGGTCACTCCAACCTTGCAGTTGGATTTGTAGGCTAAAACTCTCTCTCGCTCACGCTCGCACACACACACGACATTTTTATCATATACAGGTATCCATTCCGCATCATATTTACTTTAAACTGCAAGTATCTCTCCAAACATTAGAACTGTATTTTTCTTGAAAATAATAAAAAATGTGACAGTATGATCTGATGGTCGATGTTGCATTAGTTCCATTCTTGGTGTTGCAGTTGTTCCACTTCCATATCAATGTATCGTATTCTTCAAAAAGAATTTATTGTTCCAAAATTAATTCAATTGCATTTAGTCTGTGGCCAAGTTTTGTTAGCTCTGTCAACAAAATTTGGATGGAAGTATATGGGGAATTTTTATTGTATGGCAGTCGAACCGTTACCATTTATAAGTTATTGAGAATTATTAATTTTTGTACTGTGTTTTGCTTCTTGCACAGGTGTTTAGAACAACTGGAAGATTCTTGTGTTATCGACCCATTTGATAACATTTATCCTGTGTTGGATCGATTAAAAATCCAACAACTTTTACTTGGTCTGGAAAGTCTCGACACAGAATGTCGATCTAAAATCAGGGCCCCCCATTTTCTCAAGGTATTGTTGTTGGTATTTACCTTATAAATTGCTATTAGTGATACAAGTTCAATAAAAAAACATTGGTAACTTAGTTGCGAATGCTGTTTTGTGAATCTTACTTAGTGGACATTGACCAGATATCCTTGGTGCCTCTAATTCTACTTGCGTAAATAAATAAGGCCATTCTACACAGTTCTCTCAAGTGTCCTCAACTTATTTCCACTTCTTATAGGCTGACTGGAATCTTTGTTCCTTTTCTGCTTGTATTACCTCTAGTCTTCTAATAAAATTTTCTTTCTCAATCAAAAAGGAAAAATCCTCAAGAGTTGAGGGTGCTAAACCAGTGTTGTAAGCTGAATATCATTAGGTATACAACCACTTAACTCTGTACAATTTGGTAAATGTTGCTTCAAGAAAAGAACAATAAATATGGTTTGTATGTTGGGCTTATAAACTTCGCAATATTGATTCTTGTTAAACATGTGAATAATTTAGGCAAAAAAAATGAACAAATAAAAGAGACTGACATTGTTACTTTATTTGGGCTTAGCTTTTGATTACATTCTTCAGTGATTAACAATCTATTCTTGCTGCATTCTAGAATCTCCTAAACAAGTACATGAAGGAGGAGAGGCGACTTAATGTCACGATCAAAATCTTACAATTTTATTTCTAATAGTTTCTTGTCTGCACCACCAAACTGATACTCCATAAACTCAAAGTGAAAACAGAAAGATGCATTTCTGAAAATCTTTTGGCGAAAAAAAATTAGCCCCTCGGTTTCCAAATTTCTCCCTTTTTAATTTCATTATTTTATCTTTCTATGCTTAGTATAGATTATTCTTTTGGCATGTTGTTGCACATGGTTAATTACTGCTCTGGCCTAAATTTGCAGGTTGATAATTTTAATGAGCCTGATTTGGGACAAAGGTTGCTAGAGGCTAAACTGTCTCCTCCAAGTATAGTGAAACCTCAAGTTGCTTGTGGTGTAGCTGATGCTCATACTATGGTAATAACTTTTTCCAAATTACTATGTTTTCCTAATTACTGAGTTTTCATTTTAATATCAAAGGAATTTTATTATCAACCTGTTGTTTGAAACATGAATTGAACTTAAATCAAACAAATGCTTCAGTTACTTGAGTTATAACTTAAAATTTTCATTTTGTTATCTGGATTAAACCTACAACTGGCTTGGGGTATTTCTTGATGTACTTCCACCTCCTCGAGCTGATTGAAGCCACATAGAAAACATGTACAACTAAGTTATTAATTACAGTTTGCTGCTACTGAATGTATTCTTTTGATGCAGTAGGAATTGCTAATTTGCTACTAGATCATTGAAACTTGAAGCGGCAAATTGCCCCTAAGAGTGTGTTTGTATGAGGTATTAGCGATGTACTATAATCTGTGAACACCTCGAATTGAAACTTTCTTCATTGTGGAATACCATCATTTTGAAACTTCATTGCTTGTTACATATATCATATTAACAAAAACTGTCTCTCTCATGGTTACTCTCGGGTAGGATTTCAAGTTTCATAATCCCCTTCTTATTTACTTCTTAGATTTTCCAAATACTTTCTTCTTTGGCCAAAACATAGAATTTTCCGCATTGTGTTTGCAAATCCTTTCCAAATTTCTCTTTTGTTATGCAAAAGGGTTCTACAGTGGAAATTTTGTAGAAGGAACACGAAGTCAGGTATTAAACTCGCATTAGTTTATGGTTGTATTCAAATAGAAGACTTGCAGTGGTGATCAACTAAATAATCTTTGATAGCCTTTGAAGGATTAAATTTCATTCTACTCTGGTAATAATTAAATTTCCAGGCTCAATTTCTTGTCCAACTTGAATGTTTGATTCCTGCTCATTACCTCATCTTTTGTTTTTGTCTCCTTTGAATTTACAAATGTTTTATGATTTATTACATGTTATATGACCCATTTTTAAGTCCCTTCTTCAACCCGTGAGAAACATATCATCTTATTAAGTGAAAATGTGTATAAGCTTTTAGCCTGGCAATCTCGCTGTTTTCCCTACTGCACTTGCATAGGTTTTTGTTCTCATTTTCAGTTGACATTCATTGTAAAGTTTTTGTTCATTTATTGGCATGCAGAGCCAAGACAGAATTTGGAAATCAGAAGGCTTGGTCTTTCTTTTCTTTCTCTCTTTTTTTTTTTGGGTTTGCATCTAGTGCTTCATGGAACGGTTACTGTGTTTTTACGTAGACTAAATGTACTTCATGTCATGACACTATATATTACTCTAAAATACTGTTTCTAGATTAAAACAGGGATTACATAGATGTGCTTGGCAAATTTTCTGCGTTGGCTTCATTATTTTCATCTATAGATGTTCTATATGAGCTATTCAATTTATCACATTCATCTGTTCTTTTTCTAAACCATAATTCTCTATCATTTGGCAGGCCATTGTCTATAATGTTGATGATTACGGAGGTTTGAATGTTCCACTTCCAGCAGTTGTGCAGGTAAGCAAGAATTTCTATAACAGTGACTTGGGAATAGTTTGTTCTATTCTAGTGGGTATCAGGCTGTCAGTTAGTGATAACTAACGTAATTGTCGATATTTTATGGTTGGGAAATTTGTGTATGCTTCATAATCAAATAATTAGGTTCAGTGCAATTTCCGTGCTTTTTTCACGGATTTATTGCATTTAGTTTTGATTTTATATGACTACTGGCTCTGTCTTACAAATTTTATTCTAGGATTTTGTGTTTTGAGACTAAGATGATGTCAATTTGGCAACTTGATGCAATTAAACTGGCCATGGTTTTTCCTAGAAGGTTCACATTAATGATCCAGCGTGACCTTGCGATATCAAAGTTATCATTGATGACATTTCCAACAGAAAACCAGTCCTTGTGTTAAAAGTACTCGTCCTTTTACAATAAAGCCTACTTCATTAGGCCAAAGACCTTTATCTGCTTCTTCTCAGATTGAGATCTAGTTACTGGTGATTCAAGGATTGTAATGGAGTCCGTAAATTTTTTGATTGGGTTTCCTGGTGATATGACTCAGTGAACTCCTTTTTCAGTCCTATGATCCTATTCCCTCTGCTTCTTAAATGTATAAGGCCTACCCAAGATGATTTTATAAACATTATTACCCATCTAATTATAATTTATATAAATACTGCACAAAAAGATACAAAGTATCTTACATAGCTACTCTGAATATGAAATTAGTGAAATGAGTCAATAGAATAGACACTGGATGTGAACTCTGATAAAAGTTGTCAGTATTCTTGCATAACTATCAAACTTGATTTATTGTGCAATTTATTATTTCAACACTGACTGACTACCTTTACTTTTTCTGAAACTGCAGGAATATGTGGATCATTCGTCTTCTTTGTTCAAATTTTACGTGTTGGGGGATAAGGTTTTCTATGCTGTGAAGAAGTCCATACCTAATGCTGATATCTTGATAAAGCTATCTGAAAAAGATGGACTCAAGCCTCTACTCTTTGACAGGTAACACATGTTGCTCTTTCTTCTTTTCTGGTATTTAGTTTTCGCTTAATAATTATAGGAACAAATGTCAATAAGCATAATTCCATGGTTTCTTCCCTTAGCTTAAAGTCTCTACCAACTTCTCAAGAAGACCACAAAGCTAACAGTCAGCAAATGGATCTTGGGCTAGTGACTGATGCTGCAAACTGGCTTAGGAAGATGCTTAACCTTACCATCTTCGGTTTTGATGTTGTTGTGAGTACCCAGTTCTTTATTTTGGTAAACAATTACATTATCATTCCGCTGACACTAAACTAAACATTTATTATTTTATGGATAAACATGGAGCAAAAATATATTGAATCTCTCATGTGGAAATCTTTTATGTGGAACGGAGGGAGTACTTGTTTGAACAAAACAAGGGCAAACAAAATACCGAAGGAGCTTTAGCTCAAGTGGTACCCCTTTATCCTCCTCCAAGGAGACCAGGGATCAAATTCCGTATAACACCACTAAAAAATACTCTCTAGTTAGAGCTTTGCTGTAAATAGTAGTCTGAATATACATCTTACACACATAACATTCAAAAAAAAAAAATTTAATTTTTAAAAAAAAAATATATTTTTTGTGTATTGTTTGTAAATAGAAGCATCTTGTTAGTATTGTTTCCTTTTTAATTGATTCACTTTTTCCTTATTATTCATTTTTGTCGTTATGTTAAATTTCAGATTCAAGAAGGCACGGGTGATCATGTCATTGTGGATGTGAATTACCTGCCATCATTCAAAGAAGTCCCAGATGATGTTGCAATACCTGCATTTTGGGAAGCTATTAAGAGCAAGTACAAGTCGAGCAATACAAAGGAGCAAGTGTAGCCAGCAGTCTCCCTTCTTGAATTTTCACTAGTTTTCGGTTAATAATAATGCTAACATGCTTGAAACAATAATAAATGTCAACTTTTATTGGCACTTTTCAACATACAAATTCTTTCCCTTTTTTATTCAGTTTCCTTTTGGTTTCTCTAAGAAGTAAATTATTTCCATGTTTCGAAGCTATTTAGTTCGTCTCTCAGTAGCAAAGATTGAATCTAGTCCACTTTCAGGTCAGTGTGATTTGGGTTAATCCCTATATTTTTTTATTTTAAGCAATAAGAACGAGATCTTGGCAATATGGATATTTTTTGATTCGGTTATTATTATTTAGATAAGGTGTAAAAGGAGAGGAGTCAATTATT
>JAUMHB010055493.1:0-15613 GCA_032359685.1 Pittosporum tobira
TAAAACACAAAAAAAAAAAAAAAAAAAAAAAAAAAAAAAAAAAAAGGTGGACAGAAAGATTTTACCTAACACGGCTTTTAAATGTCAGGTGCGTACGAATACAACCTAACAGTAACAGTAGTCAATGTGAAAATGTTCAACATAGGACTGTATTTTGGTTTGGTCGGTGTATACGTTGACTCTAAGTGGAAGTGGGATTAATCTTTTACCGACCACTGAATGATGTCTAAGTGAAAGTATCATATTAAGTAGCACACCACATAATAGTCTTAAAAAAGAAAAAAATAGATTATCAGACAAGTAAATCAAATTAAGCTTTATCTGTTTTTATATGTCATTGTGGTTAAATTAAGATTCACGTAACACGTTAGGATAAACTTGTTAGGGTTTGTTTGGTAGCAGCGGTGGAAACTCATCAAATCACGATTTGTAACTTAAATTCAATTTCAACATTTGTTGAAGTTAGATTGAAGTTACAAATTCAGTTTTTAGAATTTAAATTTAGTCTATCATATTCTACTAAACATGATCATTTACTGCATTTGAGTGCTATAATATCTCAATATTGCTACCAAACGAGCACTTAGTATGTGACAGAGTTGGTACTTTTTGGCGATGTGTTTGGTCCTCATGAGCATTCTAAGAAACATGCTATAAGAATTTCTATCTCCACTGCCATCAAAATCAGCAGGGAATGCTGTGTGTGTGGGATTAGTATCGTTGTGTAATAGAATAAGATTCCAATTTTGTATTAGAGAGACGATAAACACATGTTTCTCGATTTGGTTCTGCTCTGATATATTTTAACACACACAGATATGTTGCTATGATGTCACTCGCACGCAAATAACAACGGAGTGTTTTAAGGAAATATAATATTACTAACTAAGCTTTAAATTAATTTCTGTAGCGCGTGTTTTTAAAAGATTTTTTCACATCTTTGAATCATAATACTACTAGAATGTAAAATGGAATGTCCATTCCCATTAGTCTACTCCCCTTACCATGTTCTTCGTCTTTGTGTCTGCCAAGTGTCATCTATCCCTTGAATTTTATTTGGTGATTTGGAGATTTATCACTATTGCTTATATAGACGTAACTTTACAGACCTAAAATAGTCCAATATATACATATAGGTTGATGAGTAACTCAGGTGGATCTAGTTAAACTATAGACGACAACTATCATGTTTAAACGGATTTGTGTCGTGATAATAATGAGTTTATTAATGGTATAATACGTGTAAAAAGTTAGAAACTAAAGGGAGATGAATCAGATCTTTAAAGATTTTGAAGGAAGATGCCTTCAGAAATGCTTAATATGGACTCAACATCCATATTAAGCATTTCTGTCCTGCCACGAAGATGCCATTTTTCCCACTTTTTTTTTTTTTTTTTTTTGTTTTTTCTCTATTTTTTGCTTCTTTAAGGGAATAAGAATTTACTTTATAGCATCAATTTTATTTCCTTAGATCACTATGCATATTAAGGCGAGGCGGGATGTAACTATCTAGCCTTGATTCCATGGATATATTTTGATGACGATCCTTCCTTCCTGTTCCTTTTTCTCCTGACTTTTAACTTCAAGAACTTGCAGACGACTTAATAAGCCCAGCTTGTTATTTGCTGCTTTTACTATATTTTCTCACATAATTCTGTTGCTTGGTTCCAACATCCATGGCAGAGGATATAACGGTGTCGTTCTAAATTTTTTTGTCTAGAACAATTACTTCATCCTTAAATTTATTTTACCATTTAGATTGATTTGATGCCTAGGTCTGATTAATAGAATCAAATTACGTCACATGTAGGCGCTAGACTTTCCCTCAAACGCCCAAGTTCGCCAATGATATTTAGAATACTGCCAACACAAATGCAAATGAACTTCTTTAAAATTTTTAGTTACTTTGGGACTCTAAGTGAAGGAAGACATTAGTTTTTAATATGTCAGTTGTTCATATTTGAAATGGGCGACGAGAGATGTGCTTAATGGGATTAGTACTAGTCCGGACTTGTCATGGATCATTCCCTCATATTATTATTATTGGAAAAAATGGTTTGAAGAAGAATAGGATTGTTGATGACAAAGAGTGCCGGTGAAGCTGCTGACTTGCATGGTGCATGCGGAAACATATGCACGCTAACCATTAAACTATAGATAACAAGGGCGGTGCTAGGTAGAAGTTTGGGGGACCAAAATTCTCTCGAAAATTTAGAATTTATGAGTAAAATCATTTTATGGTCTCTTCAAAATTAAAAATTCTACTCCTCCTTCTATTTTATATTATTTATATATATATATATATATATATATAAAGTTTGACTATGCTACTGATAGATAGCCATAATGCGGACGACAATAAAAAGGAAAATTGAATAACTAAACGACGGGGACCATAGGGCGAACTATCATCTCTGTAACTAACTAATACCACCAGAAGAAACGTTTAAAAAAGAAAAAGGAAAAAGAGGAAGTTTTTTTTTACAGCATTACTCCATAGAAGTTAAAGAAGTCGTCCACATGAGCTGTGTTTGCACGAGAAAAGAGTCGACTCTTTATTCTTTATAGTAGCCTTTTACGTAGTAGTCATAATTATAACACTCTCTCTCTCTCTCTCTCTCTCTCATCTGTTTCACAAAAATAATTGTACCGTAAATATTTATTTATTTATGGAGAAAATTTGTTATTTGTGATTACTGAAAGTTTCTGTGTCATAGAAAGAAAATTAACGAAATCTTTGTTTAGCACTGAGATTATTTTTTAATCAGCGTAAATGAAATATAATATGGAGTATGTATTTTATACAGTATTTTTTTTGTAAACTCCACGAGACCCTTATCATATGATCTCAACTGAAATTCTTCACTATACGGAGATTAGGACAAAGGGCAAAAGAAAATCTCATCCAATCGAGATCTATGAGACACTGTCATACCAAAAATCACAATAATAGGTCATGGATCAGCATGAATCTTAGTTGATTTTATGACTGTTCTATAAATTCCCACTTAATTTTGATTAACGTTTAAATTAATTAAACGTTTAAAATTTATTAATTACTGTTTATGTTCCATGAGTATCCGATTAGACACTAAGCATTACTTATGTCGCCTAAATCCGCATATCAATATTTAAAATGCTAAATTTTATATCATGTCCAAATTAAAGAGATGTTACTTTTGATTAAATATATATGTATGTATTTACATGTATCTATATTATATAGTGTGTGGTTTGCTAGGTGTTAGCTTTAAGATAGACTAGTGTGGTTTTGCCACCGAGCACCTGGCTTGGTTGAGTGGAGTATAGACGTATAGTGGGCATGTCCATAAATTAAAGCCAGTTTTTATTTTTTTGACTCCTTCATGTCTCCCCCACTGTTCAAAGGCCGTGGCTGATCTTTCCTTTCTTTTGCTTTTAGAATTTGTCCCTTTGGATGAATAGGCCTACTCCTCTCTATGCAATTAACTAGGATTCCCCTTATACTCCCTCCACCCATCAAATAGAATGTATCATTTCCTTTTTCAGTCCTAAAAAAAAGTAGCATAAAACAAATTAGGGCAGATAGACTACAAATGGATACATATATACTGTGTATAGATGATAAATTATTTATCTGTATTTGAAGGATTCCCATGTGATAAGTGAAGTTCAGTTTAAAGGATCATGTGGCTACGCATAAAGATATGTTAAAGGATCAATTCTCTACTTTGAAGTTATATATATATATATATATATAGGTGCCTAGATATATTTAAACATAAAATAGATATATTTAGAGAAAAAAAAGTAGATACAATATACTCCATTTGTCACAAAAATGATGAGTAAAATGTGAAAAGTACGCAAATTAAGAAAATTAACTTTTTATGAGATAGTATATTTTTTTGATAAAATTATTATTGCAAGCGTATTTTATAATGATAAAGAGAGAAAAAGAAAGTTTTGATGTAACATAAAGTGAGAATAATAAAGTAATTATAAACTAAAATTTGTAGATCAAGTCATTCTTTTTGAGGCTATAAAAAGAGTATATTGATTTATTCTTTTTAGGACATAGAGAGTAATATATCTTGCAAGGTCAATATTTTTAATAAAATAATATTATTTTGTTAAATATTTTTAATAAAATGATATTATTTTATCTAAAAATATTAATTTTATAACTTTTAATGATACAATATAGCTATTGTGATTCTGATACTTAAACCTAAAGTTGAGTGGCTTTGAACAATATTTGATCTTTTGTTGAACAACTAGCATGCTATAAATGAAAAAGGGCCAGGGGGAGGG
The DNA here is from genome assembly GCA_032359685.1 of Pittosporum tobira. Lineage (NCBI taxonomy): Eukaryota > Viridiplantae > Streptophyta > Magnoliopsida > Apiales > Pittosporaceae > Pittosporum > Pittosporum tobira. The sequence goes on from JAUMHB010055493.1 coordinate 4,294, forward strand.
CGGGTGTTCAAATTTAGCATTTAAGTTGAGAGTTGTGGTCAAACTAAAGGGCAGGGTACCTGATCTCTTCTAGGATAGGAGGATTTGATGCTTCTCACTCTTTTCTAGTGTTTTAAAAATAGTTGGGTAGATTTAGTTGACGAATTGAAGGCTTAATACTTAAATGGGAATAATCTAATTTAAATAGAAATTAATAAACGTTTTATTAATTGAGATGATATAGAATTGTCTAATTTTTAGACCAGGATTAGATTGAATTTTTAGAATATTGTTTTTTTTTTTTTCCTTTTGATATAAATCTAAATCATTACAACTAAATTAACAAGAAATCCCAGCCAGATCATTAAGACCTACCATATCTCTCCCTGTCTCTCTCAAAAATGATCTGTGTACTTGGCTGACTAAGCAAATTAAGAATCAAATTTCAGATTTTCAAATTAAAATTACAAAAATCCTAGTAGTACTTCTAGTACTATAAAGGGCTGAAAGGACTAAAGTCCTTTTCCAAAGGGTCTAGACCATTCTCTTTAAATTGCATCCTTTCTTCTCCATATCTTTAAATCACACTCCATAGTTCACTTTTCCTCCCTGATCTCTCAACCATCTCATATACCCCAGAGAGAGATCCTACCCAACAATTATCATCAAAATTGTTAGAAACAAGAATTAATGGTGGGTACCTTAATCATCTTCTTCCTTACTCTTTTTTCTGTCACTCTTGAATCAACAAACCGTTACATTAAACACACACATATACATAAATGTGTGCTTTTATCTTTGTTGACTTTGTCCTGGGTTTTTTCTGTTTCTTTCCCTTTACTTTTTTTTTTTCTTTTTTGCAGGAGGTCGAACACCAGCTGAACACATGGGAAGGTTATGTTGACTGGAGAAACAGACCTGCAGTTAGAGGCCGCCATGGCGGCATGCTTGCTGCCTCCTTTGTCTTGGGTAATTTTTCTACAAATTTCAATACTAAAAAATCTAGTATTTGATAGATATGCTTGGACCGTTTTGCATGGTCCAGCATTGTTGGGCTTGATTCCAGATTAGCTTTGTTCATGTGATCAAGATGTATAAAGGGTTTGTTTCTGGGGCTCTGAGTATATTAAAGTTCGTGATTTTTTTGGTATATAAATGTAGCGGTTGAGGTGATGGAGAACTTGGCATATCTGGCAAATGCAAGCAACTTGGTTCGATATCTATCACAGCACATGCACTTTTCACCAACAACTGCCGCGAATTCTGTCACAAATTTCATGGGCACTGCCTTCCTTCTTGCTCTATTTGGTGGCTTCTTATCTGATGCTCTCCTCTCTGCTTATCACATCTATCTCATAAGTGCAGTTGTCGAATTCCTGGTAAATATCTCTCACCCTCCCTCATGTATTACTTTAAGTTCTTAAACTTATTTAGGTACTCCTTCTATGTCACAAAATAAATTTTATTTTAAAATTTTTTGAACATTAAAAATAATATTTTATGCTATATCTATACCTAAATAATATAATTGCTTAAGTAGTGCTTATTGATATTGGTTTGGTTGTGAAATTGTGAGATTTAATTTAAGGGCATTGAATTATTTTATATTATTATTATTATTATTATTGAAAGAAAAAAATAAAATTACAGTATATAATAATAAAAAAATGATTTTTTTTTTTTATGAGATGGAGATCGAGGAGTGATATTTTGATCTGTCCTTTTCTTTTTCCATGTTTGAATGGAAATATCTTTCTTTGCAAGGGAGAAACTAAAAAGGTCATGTTTCTGCAAAAATCAGACTTTCTGGTGCAGCAAATTGGTAGTTATTGCAGTACGTATCAAACAATCAACAAGTTGAAATTTTCCTTCATTAAGACATCACGGTTTTTGATGCAATAATTCACTCCTTTCTTGAGGATGGTGACCCACCGGTGCACGATTTGCTTGCATCAATTATACTACTACTATAAAGCCTGACTGGTGGAAAATTAAGACGACGTACTCAACAGTTAATTACCACAAATATGGTAAATATTATTATTATTATTATTATTATTATTATTATTATTATTATTATTATTATTTTAATTCACAATTTTTGGAAAAAGAAAAACATGGTTTAGGCTTACATGTGATGGTGGTCTTCTTCTAGCAGCTGAGCCTCACGCAGAATTGGGTAGTTTGCTTTTTATTTGGTACGGCAATGGTTTCTTTTATAAAAGGCTTTGGTGGCACGAATAACTTATTTTATGGCACAAAATATTATAAAGATATAATGGGCAATAAGTGTTGAGAAAATCATCTAATTTGTCACCTAGTGACTGACTTTAGATACACGGAGGTGTTTCTATGGAGACCCATACTGTTTGAGTCACGCTATGTTGGACTTTGGACAGGATAAGAATTCCTTATCTCAGTTTCTGATCAATAAAAAAATAAAACGATTCCAATCTTGTTTTCTTGGGATTGATTGATTTTTTTTTTTTTTTTTAATCTGTCTTATGTTCTAACATAGATGAGAACCTCAGATAAAATTCAAAATGTCAACCACTTATGTCTGAACACCTCTACTAATTTTTTTTTTTTTTGGTACGTCACACCTCTACCGGTTGTTGCATACTTTGTTGTACCACCTAGTACCATCACTTATTTCCTGTTCAAATAGGCTACTACTGTCAACTGTTTGAGTGTGATGGGTCCACGTATGTTTTATTTTTTTTCCGATTTATTTGTAGGTTTTTAATATTTTGGGAGGACAAGCAAAATTTGGTAATTTGTCCTAATGGATTTTCCTACTTTTACAGTGACATGAACTGTTTGGTTTTGTCTGTTTTCCTTTTTGTTTTTCCTTAAAATTTAGCAATTTTTTCCTCTTTTTTTTTTTTGTTTTTTTTTTTTTTTTTTTTTTTTAACGTATGTAACTCCCTTACGTATGATTTTGGCAAGATTACGAAGATGTGTGAATGTGATGGTACCAATTCATAGTTGTATGAGGATAAATGAACCAGGTGTGTGATAAGTACATATGTTGTATTAACTTGTTTTAAGTAGTGCCCCCATTCAGTATTCCACTCTGATGAGACAACATCACTCTCTCATGAGACATCACTATGGCGTCAATTCATACTTACTTGATTAGTCATGCATTGAATAGCAAACCCATGGGAAAAGGTAATCTCACCCGTCTGTCTAATATATTTATAAATAACTAGAAATTTGATAATTAGTCACTCTTAATTGTGAATTTCTTCCAATATTTAATTTGCTCTGTGAGTGTGCGCGCATGAATATGTGTTTCACACGCGCCAACTTGTTATTTGGGTGTGGTTGACACAAAATTTCAATAGAGAACTTCAAAACTCTTAATTTTTGATCTCAAAGATTTCCTGAATGACATACTTTGTATTTTAATAGATTTGATATCCTCAAATATTTATATACTAATACTCCGTATGAGCTTAATCTATGTATTTAATAAGGCATATTTGTTTTTGAATTAATCAAAGTTCTATTTCACAATAAACTTCCTTCTCTTTTGGCTGTCGCCACTTCATATTACATACTATTAGGACAACCAACACAAAATGAAATTGTACAACTATTTCGTTGTTATGAAATTGTGTAACTATTTCATTGTATTGTATATATATGGCTCCAAAGGTGTAGGAATTATATCTAAGCAGCGTCCTAACTCGTACCCTCAACTTATCTCATTAGGACAAGTCCTACAGATTACTTGCTTGCTTTTCCTACTCTTAATAATAGTGGATTTTATTTAAAGCTCATCAAGAAAGCTTGATATGATTGGATTATGATTTTAAGTAGGGATTTCTTTCTCGAATATTCTCCGTTAGGTAATATGTCAAAAGAATGCCAAAAAAGGTAAAGTGGACTCCTCGCAAAGATTTTAGACACATTTAGCATCTTCCGCGTGAAATTTAAAGGTCATGGAACCCACGCCCCACTCAATATCCAATTTCTAAGATCAGATCAAAGCCTTGGAATACAGCTAATTCTTAACACAAAGTCGTGTTTTAGACTTTTAGTTAGTGGGTTGGCCCAACTATATCTTCTGGAATTAACACAATTACCGTCTCTGAGTCTTGGAGTTTTATGATTTGATTTTCTAGTCGGTCTTTTTCTTTAAAAATAAAAAATAAAAACCACACTCGCAACAAGTTTTGTTTTCTTATGGTTTGACAAATGTATTTGGTTACTGGAACAGGGCTTGCTGATACTCACTGTGCAGGCTCGATCGGCTTCCCTAAAGCCAGCAAAATGTGACCCTGACCTTCCTTGCGGGGAAGTTAATGGTGCAAAAGCTGCAATGCTGTTCTTAGGCCTATACCTAGTGGCACTCGGGGTCGGAGGGATTAAGGGATCACTACCGACACAAGGTGCTGAACAATATGATGAGAGCACTCCACGAGGAAGGAACCAAAGATCATCTTTCTTTAACTACTTCGTGTTTTGTCTCGCGTGTGGCGCCCTAATTGCGGTGACATTAGTTGTTTGGATTGAAGATAATAAAGGCTGGGAATGGGGGTTTGGAATTTCCACTTTGACTATATTGTTGTCTATTCCAGTTTTCCTCTCGGGCTCTTCTTTTTATAGGAACAAGATTCCTTGTGGAAGTCCACTTACAACTATATTTAAGGTAACCCTAATTCTTAATCCTAGAGGCCAGTGTTATATTCCTTTTTTTTTTTTTTTCAACGGTGGAAGTACTTTTAGCCACTATATTTTTTAGTATACGCGGGGAATTCTTAGCCCTTAAAGGCTTTTATAAAGTTTCGAACTCATAACCTTCTCATTTGAAGAGTTCTATGTTATGTTCTCCGACTTGATATATACTGATTGACACCCTATAATTTCATTAGAATTTGTGGGCTCTTCTATACATGTGAGAGAATCAACAAATATCGAGTTGGAGGATGAATCATTTTCCTAAACTATATGAAATGGACTCATTTATATATCAATTTCTTGTTAAGCAGGTTTTAGTTGTTTCGGCTTTAAACACATGCATGGCCGTAGCAAGAACTCCAAGCAATGCCATTGAAAGCATGTCCACGAGCCCAGCTTCCTTTCCAACACCGTCAACCATGGATGATCAACAAGCAGCCGAAAAGAGCAATAAATCTGTGGAACTCCTCGCAAGTCCATCTAAAAGTCTCAAATTTCTAAATCGAGTCGTGACTAGAAAACCAGCCTACCAAGCACTAGAATGCTCAGTGAATCAAGTTGAAGATGTCAAAATTGTCCTAAAAATTCTCCCAATTTTCTCTTGCACCATCATGCTAAACTGCTGCCTAGCCCAACTCTCCACCTTCTCTGTCCAACAAGCTGCCACCATGAACACAAAGCTCGGCTCCTTAAAAGTCCCACCGGCCTCCCTCCCTGTTTTCCCGGTCCTATTTATCATGGTCCTTGCACCATTATATGACCATTTCATCCTCCCATTTACACGAAAAGCAACAAAAACAGAAATGGGGATCAGTCATCTACAACGCATTGGGATCGGGTTAGTCCTCTCCATCATAGCCATGGGAATAGCGGCTCTGGTTGAAATTAAACGCAAGAAAGTCGCTACAAGTTCTGGGCTAGACGCGAATGGGCCGTTACCCACAACATTTTTTTGGATCGCATTTCAATACTTGTTTCTTGGGTCAGCTGATTTATTCACCTTGGCTGGATTATTGGAGTTTTTCTTCACAGAAGCCCCAGCTACTATGAGATCCTTGGCCACTTCACTCTCCTTTGCATCTTTGGCAATGGGGTATTTCCTAAGCACCGTGATCGTCTCTATAGTGAATAGTGCGACCGGTGGCTCCAACCACGATCCATGGCTTTCCGGTGCTAACTTGAACCATTATCATTTGGAGAGATTTTACTGGCTAATGTGCGCCCTGAGCGGATTGAACTTCCTGCACTTTCTATTTTGGGCAAGACTATACAAATATAGATCAGTCAACAGTGGTTAATTAGTGATTACCAATAGAGGGGCAGTTTTATACATGTCCAGGTAATTATGAAGCAGCTTGATCTTCCGGCTGTATATATATTGTGGGGGTATAATTTGCTGGAAGTTATTTTCTTGATTAGCGGCCAGCAAGAGGGAGATAGCATAGCATAGGATGCATAACACCAGAGGGTGTCTTCATGTTGTAGAAACTAGAAATCACTTTATATGGATACCATGCTAGTGATTTTCATGTTGCAGAAATCAGTTTTGTTTTTAATATAATAGGAGAAATAAAGATGAGCCAATCGGTTTTGGATGGTACCTACAATATGAAAAAATTAAAAAAAAAAAATTAAATAGCTTATTATTGCAAGTAGCCTTAACAAAAATGATGTATCTTTCGACATCTAATACATATTTGACTGTTCGACATACATGACTTCAAAATTACTTATAATCATACTACTCCCTCCATTTTTAAATAGCTGTTTTTTTAGAGAGAAAAATGTGTTTCAAATTAATTATTATTTTTACATTTTAAGATAAAAATCAAAGTATGATTTTTTTAATTTTATTCTCTTTCACCGTTCTAATAAGTTTTGCTTCAATGAGTATTTATTTTTATTTTTCTCTCATTAACTTTTCAAGTATTCTACTCAAACCAACAAAACAATAATTAATTTTCTTAATCCATATGCATAATTCTAAAACACAGTTATTTAAAAATAGAGGAAATATTTCATTGTATATATGTCCAAGGATATTATGATTCGGATGATATATCATTTTTGTTTGTTTAATTTATGATTGTTCATTTTTCAAAAAGAACTTTCTTTAATAAAAAAAAAATATTATTGTGTGAGATTTGTATTAAACAATCTCCGAATATAGGGATTCACTTTTTTTTTTGGACAGAACTTGAAATTTTATGTCAAGAACATTTTTTGGCTAAGAAATTTGAAAGTTATGAGTAATGAAAAATATCTTAAAGGTTTTTTTTTTCCCTCTTTTTCTTCTAAACAATAAAAATATGGTGAAGGTAAATATCTTTGTAAATAACAAATTGTTTAAGGCCCTATAAGATAACTTTTAAGAAAAATTCAAATATATTTGTAACAAATTGTTTAAGACATTATAAGGTAGAAGCTAAATTCTAAACCTCAAACAAACTAAATAATTTGAAATTCGGCCTTGTCCACCAAAACATATACTTCATCCCTTCTAAAATATAAGAACAAAATAATTTATTTCAAGATGTAAGAGCAAATTAAATTTTAGAACAAAATATACTCCACATTTAGTTATTTCTTTGCACGTCCATTCCATAACACAATCTCTCCAAAAATTCTTTTAAAAATTGGTCAAGACTTATCATCAAATTATGTTTTATTATATAATCTTTGTGCGAGATTTTAAAATTTTATTTTACTCTTATAATTATAATTTAACAACGTTTGTTATAAAATGTCTAAAAGTAAATATAAATAAAACTCACATGAATAGACTATAAATGATAAGTTGTTTCAAATTTTAGCCCAAATGACAAAATATTTTGTCTTTAGTATTTAATTTTTTAACAAGATACTTTTATATTTATGACGGATGGAGTATAAAAGTCTCAACACAATGGAAACGAAAAGCTGAAAGAAATTGACAAAACAATTATCCAAATTCAACATGAATCATTTTTTTTCTTGTAACCAATAAATAACTAAAATACCATTTCAAAGGAACTAAAAATAATCAATAAAACTATAAATCAATTTCTAGCAATTTCACTTAATATTCTGACCTACAAAGAATTCGTACTTCATTTCACATGATCAATACTACGTGTTACTCTCACTTCATCTTGATCCACACACAGTGACTTGGAACTCCATCGTGGACCACGAACAGCATATAATACCCTGGAGGTGCAACGTAACGCGATGGAGGCGCATACACTGTAACCTTGTACGAGAACACAGATAGCTGCTGTACGGCCGTCACGTCCAACACTAACAGCCGTTGATTCATCGCAAATGAGTGCGTGGTGAATGACGGTGCAATCATTATCACGCTGATCCCCTGGTCCGCACCTATCAAACCCATGGTGAACGCCACAGAGAATTGCTGCCCGTAACCTGTGGGGTCCTCCACCGATATGATCGACGGCTTAAGATGTTCCAGCTGTGGGCTCAGATAAGGCGGTGAGAATGCATCCAGACTCAGCTCAGTTGGATACTTTACATTCGTGAAGTTATATTGCACGTGGGGATTACTGCCACCCACTAGTACCCTGCCATCTGGCAACAACGTGGCGGCTGAGTGGTACATCCTCGGAATTGTGCTGGGGTTGAGCACTTGAAATCTCTTATGCTGGTCGGACTCCATGGGCTTGTAAATAACCGGGTAGTGGACCGGGTTATCCCCGAATTCCCACCCTGCTGAACCATTTGCCGCCCCATTGAGAATAAGTATATCAACGGTGGGTAGTAGTATCATGTCGGACATGACCCGACCGATGGGCATCTCCTCCATTGCCCACTGAGGATCCGGATCTGTAAGCTTCATTCGCCCGCAAGTCTTGGAAGCTGCCACGTAGACACCACCCTTTGCCTTAAGGTAAGCCCCCCCGTGGGCACCACCGCATATCATCACCTCAGCCTCCGGGGACTCGTCGGTACCGTGTAGCCGAAAAGGAAGCAAAACCGACGACCCAGTTGACGGGTAAGACCTTTTTGCGTCGGGTATGGCGGGAAACTTCCGGACGACCCGATTCTTGACATAATCAAGCAAGATCGAACGCTGGTTCGCGAACACATAAAGATTTCCGTCGGGTAAAAGATGCAAGAAGGGGTAAAGATTGTTTTCTTCTTTCGGGTCTAACGCTTCCTTCAAGAAAGGAAGAGAGTAAACGCTTAAAGAAGACTGATTCGCCGCATTTTTCGGGAAAAATTCGTAGCTGAAAGCTCGCCGTCCGCCGACAATGATGACACGGCCGTCTGGGAGAATGTGATTCGAAGAGTACCAACGTTGGACAGTTAAATTTTGCTCTAACTCAACCCAGTCACATAACTCGTCGTTGCATGGGGAGAACATGCGGATCTTGTTGGCGCCGGCGAGGAACCCGCCGGTCTGGATGAGAGTGCCATCTGGTTGGACAGCGCCGGAGGAACACCAGACGTCGGTCTGGACCATGAGCGGCCGGAAAGTGTTGGTGGCTACATCGTAAATAAGGGAATGGGCAGTGCAATCAATCTTGACAACCGCGTCGTTGTATCGGCACTTGCCGGGTGGAAGAGAGAGATTGGACATGCCGAAATCTGTACGGTCGAAGATGATTACTTTATTGTTGTACAGAAGTTGCATGTGCATGGCCGAGATACCGATGCTCTGGTGTAACAGAGTCCATCCCCCGCCGCCGTTTGGGTTTTGCTGGTCAAACAACGTCGTGAGATTCGGTAAGTTAAACCCAAATGGTAGTAGGGGTTGGAATGGTGAAGAGTGAGAGAAAGAGAGGAAAGAGAGAACGCTGACGGCATATAGGAAAAAGAAGTTCTTGAAGGCCATTGAATTTTTGGTGGTACAAAACTGTGCGTTTTCTTGATATGTGTGACTCTGTGTGTGTGTGTGTGTGTGAGAGAGAGAGAGAGTTAATGTGGGTTTTGAGTGAGGAGTAAAGGCTGCGGACGGTTAATTAGGTCTCGGTTGGGACAAATATTAATGGACTGCCGCGACGCTGTCTAGGGGGGTTTATATTTATAAGTACAGGGATGATGATGATGAAAATCATGATTTTCACGGTGGTAAAATTAGTAAGATTTTATTTTTTTTATTTTTCTGTAAAAATAAAATTAGTGAGAATGACTAATTTAGAAAGAGTGAGTTGTGTGTCACGGCCTTGGTAATTTTCAAGTCTCAATCGTGCGGTTTTAGTCAATAAACTCTCTGATTATTGCTAAGTTAACCTTTAAGTCACCAAATTGCTACAAAGAACTTGCTAGAAAAAGTAGAGACAAAATTTTCTAAAGACAAAATATGGAGGGAGAAAAGAGAGCTTTTATTAATAAGAGATAAAAGTTTACAATTCTTGGATGATCTACAAGTAAGGGGAAAGTCTCCTTATATAGTCATTCTCCTCCCTAATTTCGGCGATAATTGAGGATCTAGCTATAATTAGGAATCTAGAATACGCTTCACACTTATTTAACATATGTCATAATCTAGAAATATATTATAGACATTTACATATATGCACATTTTAGAATTCTCTAAATAAAATAAAGCAAATAAATAAATAAATGTTATACAGTAGTTCATGCAAGCTCTGCATAAACATTCAAGTGTCGTCAAGTCATCGTCCTACGTGGCGCGAACCTCTCGTCAAAAGTGTAAGACGTGACATTCTCTCCCACCTAATTCGTCGACGCCCTCGTCGACTCATTATGGAAGGTCTTGATTTATTTCTCGAACTGCCATAAAGCTTCCTTCAGCTCCCAGCTTGCTTCATACTCTGGTGGGATACGAGTGGATTCTCCCCAAGCTGGGTCATCCTTGTCAACATGATAAAACTTTAAGCAACTTGCATGGAAGACAGGGCGTATCTTAAGTTCTGGTGGTAATTCCACCTTGTAAGATGCCTTGCCCACCTTGGCAAGGATAAGAAATGGTCCCTCATAGCGCCGAACTAACTATCATAGTCTCTTTTGCTGCTCGGTCTTGAGTTTAATCCTAACCAAGTCCCCGTCATTGAATTTTCCACATCTCTTTTTCTTGTTGGTTAACTTGCACCGTTATAAGTTAACCATTCCTGGTTTGTGTTCATGCCCATCATTGCACTTAGCCGGTTCTTCTCGTCCTTTGGGTTTGCTTCGAGCTTAACCTCTTCATGGTCTTGTTTGGTACCCGATCATTGATGTATCGCCTCAATGATCCATCCACCTTTCCTTGGAATCGCCCCTACAATCCGAAAGAAGAATTAATCAACTCCCCACATTGCTTCTGCCACTTCTCCAATTCTGGAGGTGACACCCTATAATGTGCATTGGAAGATAGGTTCCCAGCTCGAACCCTTCTCGTTTGAGGTAGTAGAGCCTCACTCATGCCTACCACTTCCTTGTCCTGTTTTGAAACCTATACTCCACTATCTTTCCCTTATTTGACACTTTTCTCCATTTGCATAGTAGATAGGATCATGACATCAAGACTTAATTTATTGGCCTTGATTGGGCTTACCGTATTGTAAGAACCCAATATTTTAACATTATTTATCTTTATGAAAATGATATTTTGGGGTGTTAAATAAAATTTATTGTTTCCGACAAAAAGAATGTCAACGTTAAAGTTTATTCCCGTACAGAGCGCCGCAAAGTATTTGTGGACCCCACA
>JAUMHB010055516.1:0-15607 GCA_032359685.1 Pittosporum tobira
AAATTATCCTTACAAATATATTTTATAATGATAAAGAGAGAAAAAGAGAGTTTTGATGTGACATAAAGTGAGGGTAAAAAAATAATTACAAACTAAAAATGATAGATTAAGTCATTCTTTTTTAGACAAGGAAAAGGATACCTGAACTCATTCTTTTGTGGACAGAGGGAGTATTAATTAATTTGACAAATGGACATAGGATGTGATGGCAACAAGATATCTATACCAGCTACTCTAGCCTGTGAGTTAATTTTTGGATAATGACATCATACATTGGCCTTTTCTGGCATCTAAAATTGATAGAGGCGAGTGCTACCTCTATCCCCGAACTCATTTCCATCGGAAGAGTGTGTTGGTTTAAAAATATTTTTAAGTAAGTTAATATTTGATTTTTTTTTTTTTTTTTTTTTTTTTTTTGTGTTTAGTCATTATTTAAAAATATTTTTAGATTGTAAACATTTAGACTCCAAACATTTTTGGTATAAGTTGAAAATTTGTGTTTTTAAAGTACATTAGAACCAAAAATTAAAATTATTTGATACTATATATATATATGAAAAAATTGTCTTAAATTATTTAATGTGAGAATTAATTAAATATTTTTTAATTTTTAAAAGTATATTTATTTTTACTTAACCCAACACTTTCAATTTTATTTTTCAAAATACTTTGACTCAAAACTCTATTGTTAAAAGTTATATAACGGTATGAGATCACATACGAGGCAACATGTATTTTTAAATTAATAAAATAATATTAAATAATAAATGATAATGTTAATAATTATGTGTGTGTGTGTGTGTTTAAAAAAATAAATAATTGAAATTTTTTTGTGGAGTCGAATGCTCCCACCGACTCCTCTCTACATCCGCCATTACTCATGTCCATGGACCATGGAGCACATAATAATACTGCTTACTATATGGTATGATAAGATGCTTTGTTTTCTTCCTTGATAATTTGTTATGTAATTTGAAAAACACTAATTAAATCCTTAATTTCATTTTTGGAAAATGATATTCAACAATTTATTACCGAGAGCACAACTATTGTTCAAATATTATAAATGAGTAAAAGTCCCTCCTCAAAAACGAGATTGAAGAAATAATTATATACAGTAAACTCAAGATTTACATGGTACTAAGTTCTGGAGTCAAATTAACTTTCAAACATATAGGCATATTTTAGTATTGAATTCTTTAAAATTCTTTTTTAATAGTATATAATTACATATAGGGATAGCGTTAAAAATATTTTATTTTTCTTTATTTTCACAACACATGCAGGGTTTGTTGGTAAGCACCACCACCGACATTTGTCTTGGTCTTAAATAATAAATAAATAAATAAACAAAAAACTAACCACTACTCTTACAAACTTTCTACGAAATTAAGTTGAATGAATAAATATTTATTTATTTTCTGTCCTCTTTTATGTTGATTACACCATGTAAAGCCGGTTAGGGTATTATCTTCACCGGGTATAACCGAGCATTAGAATTACTATTACTATAATTATTTTTTAATTACTATTTTACTAGTACTAAAGATATACGCTACTTATTCTTTCAATGTAGTAGAAGGTCTGAAAGTTTAATAAATAGCTGTGATGCACGATATATATTACACGTGGCCTCGTGTTGGACTCCATAGTGATGACCTAGAGCTTATCTTCTCTTGACTCTTTTTTTCTGTGAGTTTGCCCACTGACCGAAAGATAACTAGGTGGTACATTGTTTTTACCTACTTTAATTTGACAAAATTGCCAATTATTTAATTACTTCTACTTTTTTATCCTACTTAGTTTCGGCGCACAAACAGTATATGGACCTTCACCAGATACACACTCGACGCGTCTATTCGATTATTATACTTCTTAAACTATCAGCCCATCAAAGATATGAAAGCCCAAAAGCAATAATACTGGGTTGGGCCAATCCACCATGCCGAACACTTGGGCGAAAAATTGTTCCACAACCGCTAAGATCGTAAATAGAATTAATTAAAGAGTTCGAATTCTATTTAAAATTAAAAATTCAATTCAAAATATGAATAAATAAAATATAACTATATTTAAAAATTTAATTAATTATTCAGATATTATCAAATTATTTTTTATTGATATTCAAGACAACTCACTTGAAAATTTCACATTATTCTGGTTTAATTTGTATTCGTACTTCACTTAGTATCTAAACGAGTATTTCATAAACTTTATGTAAAATTTAATAAATTATACGAATAGAATATGAGCAAGTAATATTAAACTGAATTGTTTTCGCATTTTGCTCCTAAGCTTTTTATAATATCAGTTTCGGACTTGATTATTTTTCTTTTTCGTTCTGGGACGGAAAACCTCCTGTAAACCTCGTGTCAACTGTCAAGTCCAAATTTCAAAATTTTAAATAACCCTTGTGGCCATTAAAAGGATATTTTAATTAATTCACTAAATAAACTCGAAAGTGAATTTTAGAATTTAAGACTCATGAATTTTTTAAATACAATGACAAAAAATACTCCATCCATATCCATTCCCGTAATTCAATATTGATTAAAATATAGTCAAGTGTTCACTCACTCAGTCAAAATTGTAGATATTTTTGAGTTATATTTACTTAAATTTGTGAAATTTTAAAATTATAAAATAAATTTATGAAATTTTAAATATCAAAATTTATACGTAATAATATTTTATATCTATTTTACAATATTAACTCTGACATTAATTAAAATAAAATAAATTGACTTAAAATTTAAAATTTACAAATTACTATATTAAAATATATAACTATATTTAAGTTTGAAATGAATGGAATATTAAATTTAATCATCCAAAAAAGAGTTTTTTTAAAAAAAAGAAAACTTCTCATGGAAAACAAATAATTTACTCGGTCCCGGTCCTGGCAAAAGGCGGTAGCCGAAGCATGATCGGGTCATACATGTTGATTCTGACCCGTTGGACATTCGCCATACCGATTTTGATTTGCTAGCGGAGCTCCAATTAGCAATTGGTCAAGCCGCTTGTTTGAACTCAGCCGTGCAATTGTGCGAAGAAGATGGAGTACAGGAACAAGCTTGTCCTCGCTCCTATGGTTCGAGTTGTAAGTTACTTCTCTGTCAGTTCCTCTTCATATATTTGTTAGTGTATTACTTTTTATGTTCTTTTTTTGCTGACAATTTTATTGGTATTACTTTATTTCGGTGTATAATTTGGGGTTCCGAAATTGAAATATATATTCAGTTTGTACTTTATACAGCTTAGTGTTGATTTGGGGGTTCTTTATTTTTGTGTTATGGTATTATTAGGGTACATTGCCATTTAGGTTACTCTCTGCTGAATATGGTGCAGACATTACATACGGGGAGGAGATTATTGATCATAAGCTCATAAAATGCGAACGTCGTGTTAATGGTAATTTTACTTTCTGCCTTATGATTGGAAATTTTCTTTCAGTATTGCATTAGTGTCCAACAAAAAGAGTTTGATTTGTAAAATTTGGAAAATTCAAGAATATATATCAATGTTTATCCTCAAGTGTATTAAGTATTAGTTAATAGTGGTGGCATGATCTTTGATCTTAGACTTGAGGATATTGTGCTTTTTATATAAAGTATCAATATAAATAGAACTCCTTTTGTGGAACAATATTTTTTTTTCTTGTTCTGTTTTTGCAAATGGGACTTTTTCTGTTAACATGAATACTATTTTTTACAGAGTACGCTACCATTCATGAAGTCGGATAAAGTACAAAATTTTATGGAAGACAGGGATTTGAATGCTAATTTCAGTAATGCACATAACCTTACAGCCAATAGACATTGGTAGTTCCAATTATATTCAAACACCAAAAAATACGTGTCACAAACACCAAAAAATCTGTTGCATGTACTGTGGGACGAAGGGAGTATAGAGAAGACATCCAACCAAAAGGTCCAAAACCCTGTGTACTCACTACTTAAAAAGGGCCGTCCAAATTGTTAAGAACTAGGCTTGGTTTGGTAGGTTCACAAGCCATTTCAGATTGATAAGTAATATAGACACTTACTGATATCAGTGAAAAAACACATTATGTGGAGATGAGATAGATAGCAAGTATAGTGAGGAATCTATTAAGTGGCCAAACTAGGAAGTGGGAAAGTATAGTGAGGAATTTTAAGTTTCTAAGGTATTTCCTTTCATAATTGTATGTTTTTAGACTGTTTTCAGACAAAATTGTTGTCAAGCTGTATGGTGTTGCCAGGTAGCTAACTATTTTTTGTTGATTTTTATTAGTAATTTTTGTGTGGGATATGGAGCAGGTGGTTCTCCCGTTCTTAAGATCAATTCTCTGTTCCAAATTTGATCAAGTTAAATGAGTACTACATCTATTACAAGCAGAGAGATTCATTTTGATACTTGAAGTCAATTTGAAATCCTATAAGTCAAACTTACAAATACTTTGTGCTATTTAATTTTAGTCAATCTAATTGTGAATATTGTAAATTAACAAAGAAGAAATTGGAGTTTCAAAAAAGTTTATTTTCTAAACTGAATGAATCATGTAAATCTAACTTTTTGGATTTCTCAAATTATAATTTAAAAAATCAAAATGGATCTAAGGAGTAGTATTTTTGTCATATAAATTTGGAGAGTACTTTCTGTAGAATTGATGCAATTTGTAGGAACATAGAAAAATTGGCCATTGCTCTCCTTTTACTAGTATATTATATATATTTCAGCTCTTATAATTGAGTATATCAATTTGTCCCATATTACTAGATGTTCTTGGGTCTATTGACATTGTCGAAAAGGGAACTGAGGCTGTTGTCTTCAGAACCTGTAATGAAGAAAGAAGCCGGGTAGTATTTCAAATGGGCACTTCTGATGCTGTGAGGGCTCTGGCTGCTTCTCAGATAGTGTAAGCTTCCTTTTCAAATTTTGCAGTATTTTATTATGAAGATCGGCTGTATAGGTTAGGCCGATTTGTTATCTTCCTGCTGATGTATACTTTTTATCTAGTTCACACAGTAATGAACTGCTAATATAATCATTTAATAATGTCAACTCACAGACTTTTTATTTTAAATAAATATTAGAAGTTGGTTTGGGCACTAAGAATAACAACAAAGACCACCCTTAATATAAAGTTTTGACACTTCCTTTCCTCATTCAGGTGTAACGATGTTGCAGCTATAGATATCAATATGGGCTGCCCTAAATCATTTTCTATTAGTGGAGGAATGGGTGCTGCACTTTTAAATAAACCAGAGCTCATTCATGATGTATGCATCCCATGTTGCATCTGAGGTTCTTTCTACTTTCCTCCTACTCTTTACTTGAATTGTAGCTGATCCCTTCAAACTTTTCCTTTTTGAACCCAGATCTTGACAATATTGAAGAGGAATTTGGATATACCAGTAACATGTAAGATTCGGCTGCTAAAATCACCCAAGGATACAGTCGAATTGGCACAAAGAATTGAGAAAACTGGGGTTTGTGCTCTTGCCGTCCATGGAAGGTATTCTGCTTTAACATATTGTTTTCTAGGATTGTTTCAAGCATTACAATGGCAGCTATATTTGATATTTATTCCTTTATGACTTATAATAAGATTAGGTTTATTAGTGATTTAGTGCTCGTTGCTTCGAAAAGTCTGATAAAAGTATTTAGCAGTGCTTCGATTTAATTTCTAATTAGTTGCACTTGCTACTTATATGATTTTATCCTGATATTAGAAATAAAGGTTTAATCTATCTTCATGGTGACTGCATATTGATTAGCCTAAAAGGGTGAAGATGAAAGCTTGAGAAAACGTGGCTTAATATTTTAAAATAAAGAGATGAAGTTAAATGAACGACATGAATTTGGGAGTAGGGTGAAACAACGTACCTACCTAAGGCTACCAATTTGATGACTACCAGTTGGTATTGTCAAGTGCCTCATAGTTGGTTGCTGATAAGTTAGAGTCAGTAACTTATCTATAAGTAAAATCTGAAACTCAGCCTCGCTTTACAGTTGTCACTGGCAAATTAATAGGACTATGCTCATATGTTACAAAAGGAATATATTGTAAAAAATATGGAAAAGAGAGGGCTAGTAATATTACTACAAACACTGATGTGTTTATCATTGTCGTTAGTATGGTGGTTCATGCTAATTTTCTGAACTGAGAAATGGTTACATGTTTCCTCTTGAGTGAATTGCAGGAAAGTGGCAGATAGGCCGAGAGATCCTGCCAACTGGGGTGAGATTGCAGATGTTGTAGCTGCACTTTCTATTCCCATTATTGCAAATGGTGACGTCTTTGAGTATGAAGATTTTCAACGCATTAAGGACACAACAGGTTTGGATGTGACATATTTGTTTGTACGAAATCTATTATTATCTAATTATTTTCTGAGCATTATGTGTGCATTCATGTATGAGGTTGTATAATTGTTATCCATTAATTATTAATCTTTCTTACATACTTATGTTTGATTATTAAGAATAGGTGTAATCTTCTGCACTCTTTCTTCTTTCTACTGGTTTCAGTTATAAATATGCATCCTTTTTCATTTCAGGTGCTTCATCGGTAATGGTTGCTAGAGGAGCTCTTTGGAATGCTTCAGTTTTTTCTCCTAAAGGCAAAGTACCCAGGGAGGATGTTAAAAGAGAATATGTTAGGAAGGTATACGGTCTGTATGACCAGATAGTATGTATTTTAGACTATACTTTGAACTTCTCGTTTCCCTTTCAAATCAAAAATAATGTCAAAATATAATAGGCTTGCATGGGCCTTTATTTTCTTCATTTTAGTAATACGAGTGTTCTCTTTTTATCCCTCTATTCCCACCTGGACCTGGGGGTAAGAAAAAATTCAGTTTGCTCTAGTTTCTTGGATTATTAGTTACTACAATCAAAGGCACGAGATGAGACTTTAAAATAATAATCTAGAATCAAAGGCACACGCGTTGCATGTGCGAGATGAGACTTTAAAATAATAATAATATTATTATTATTAAAAAAAAAGGAGAAGTTACAGGAAGTTAATTGAAATTTAAATTTAAAGGGTATTTCTGTCATCTACTTCAAACTCGTGCTCTCACTTTATAAACAGATGATATTTTCAATTTTTCTTTTCAGAGCATCTTATGGGATAACGACATTAAAAGCACCAAACATACACTGAAGGAAATGATAATGTGCCATGCCTCTCTTGGGCGCCCAGAGGGAATGGCTGTGATTAAATCAGAAACATTGGTGGATTTAGCGTATGTTTTATACTTCATATTTTTCCTTTTTTCATGACTTGAACGAACTAGTTTACCCGCTAATTTGTTAGTTTTTGTCATATTGTGTCTCTATCTGTCTCAATCTCTCTTTATGGTACCAAAGAAAAAATGTTGTTCTACGGCATTCTAATCCGGATGTCACTATGCCTATATGATTTTTCAGGCAACTTTATGGTGAAGAGAAGTATTATGCATTTGTCAGTGAAAGCCGATTGTTTGGCAGGAGTAGATGACTCTGGACCATGAAATCCTTCATTCTAAAGAGATCTGCTTGCATCGAAGGTTGAGTTTCACATTATTATTTACTCAAATTACTCTACGTCGCCCTTTTAGATAAATGATTCCCCAACATGAATACTTTTTAATGTGTCTGAAGTTTAAAAAAATATTTATTTTACCATTTACAGTATTGATCTCTGGAATATCTGGTAGTTTGGCCTTGTCCAATCAATATTTCGAAGTAAAACAAGTGATTGTTTTCAAGGAGTATGAACCTCTTTTTATATATAGTATTCGACAATTTACCTATATCTATTGATTGATTTAAATTTACTGGTCCCCCATATATTTATAATTTTCTCCAAGTAACACAGGCCCTGTTGTGGTATTAATCCCTTCCGCTGTTTGGTTGCTTCTAATTTGTAAACTTTTCTGCCTTAATTTTTTCTCCCTTCTGTTGTAGATTCAGCTATTGTCCACAATCTTGTGCAACGGAGACACGTATACTAACAAAACTTGCTCTCTTTGAAGGCCGTAGTAGCCGCAGGACTCGGATCTTAGTATTTATAGCTGCTTTAGCACAATGAATTAGAGTGAATTTCTTTGGGGATTTGTTGCGTATTGTGCCATAGATGGTGCATGAAATCAATGTGGAAGGTTCCCTTTATATATGTTCTAATCAACATATTGCTATATTTTGATTAGATATATACACATATAACCCCTCATCGAGTGAGAATTCTAATTGACTTTTTGACTTATTTCTTATAAAAAAATATTTAGGACATATTTGATACAGTTTATTTTAGAACAATTTAAAATTTATTTTATAACTAGAATAAACTATAAGTTAAAAAATATATATATTGATCAATTTTTTCAAATAAGTTGATAATATAAGTTATTATTTAACTTATATTTTTTTTAAATTAATAAAAATAATTAATTTTTAAGTAATTGATTTTTAAAAATAAATTATAATCAATGAAAATAAGTTGAAACAAACAAGCTTTTAACATCAAACAGTATGTTTAGTTTGTTACTAGTATTAGTAACGGTGGAGTCTTATGATCTATCTCAAAATTTACAGTATGTGAAGGAAAGAAAATAGAATAGAAGGGAACATAAATGATATATATTTTTTTTGTATGTTATTCTTAAATGTTAATTAGCATTTTATCTTTTTCGTAATGTTTGGTTGTATTTTTCATGTAAGGGTGATTTTGAAAATATCAATATTTCACTCGAGCAACTTTTCTTTTGATTTCCAAAATTTGTAGCCAAAAGTTATGAAAGAAAACCTTCTCTTTTTTTTTTATAAAAAAAAATTATTTTTCAACTTAATAATTATTATTTGATTTTCTTTCTTTTTATATTGAAGTTCCAAGAACTACCTTTTTTATTTAAAATTTTTGTATTTCATCATCACTATTAGCGAAGAAAATTGCTTCCATATGAGATGAATTTAAATTTTTGTTTTCATCTTTTATTTTATTACTATTTAAGATTATTTATATTTATTTATTTTATTTTATATTTAATATTTAATATTTTTTTAAAACAATATACATAAGTTCAATGAATTAAAATAAAATAAAAAAATGAGCAGATAATGGACTGAAGACCGAATTCACCCGGATACACGTGGAATTAAAAGGAAAGAGAAAAAACGGGGTGTCTACCTAATCTACCCCATAATAAGCAATCAGAAAACGTTTGTTCTTTCTTCTCCTGAGCGTTTACTTCGCCCTTCTCGCACAACTTCTCGATTGCCTTCCTCGTCCCTCTCTTCCGCCTTCATCTGGTATATTAACACCTTCTCTT
Organism: Pittosporum tobira; assembly: GCA_032359685.1. NCBI lineage: Eukaryota > Viridiplantae > Streptophyta > Magnoliopsida > Apiales > Pittosporaceae > Pittosporum > Pittosporum tobira. The sequence continues at coordinate 9,297 of JAUMHB010055516.1, forward strand.
TCTCCCTATACATATGTATAAATCTGCTATATATCTATCTCTCTACACATACACACACAGAGGACATGTTCATCTTGATTTCACTGGTATATGTTTCGATCTGAGGCTTTTAAAATCTGATTTTATTCTTGCGTGCCCTTGTTGAAGATCAGGACTCTCTAATGCTTTGATGCGCACATAAATTTTTGTTAATCTGCAGATGCTGCAATATAGTGAGCTTTGGTTGCATTTCTTTGCTTATTTCTGTTAGATGCGTCAATTTATCAGTACTTGTTACTCAGTGGTGATTTACTAGTGATTGCCGATGCTTAAACCTTTTATTTTTATTTTTAAACATTCAACTCATTCTGTCTGATGTTGGTTCTTGTTCAATTTTGGATCAAATTTGCTTTTTTCTTAGGGTTACTTATTTCTTAACTGAATTCTACGATATAATTGATTGTTAGCCATTTCAGTTTTAATTTCATATACATGTCTGTCTCTCTCTGTGTGTGTGTGTGTGTGTGTGTAGGAGATGACAATAGAAAGATACTAAATAGGAATATTTATATCGCAAAGACTCTCTGTCATTTCTTGAAGTTCATTAATTAATTATGCCCATCTAAAATCGGTTGTATATTCCAAAACTAACAGCAAATAGGGAAATACCATATTTTTGGGCCTTTATTGAACATGTATTGAGTTCCGACAACCAAATAATGAATATTTTATTGTAAAAAAGTTTTAAATGAGCTTGTGTGGGCAAAATGAAGACGTAACCTGTTTTGCCTAGTATGTCATTGAACACTAACTTGGGCGAAATTTCTTTTGTACATATATAAGTATGCTGAACTTGTAAATCATGCACATGTGAATATCGAAGTGTTTTTGAAGCTCGATCGTTGGTATGGCAGATTTCTAAGTGCTGTTTCGTTAAACTAGATGTTTGTAACTTTGTATTCAGTAATATCCTTTCAATATGAGTCTGCTGATTAAAGGATGGGTGCAGGGAATATCCAATCTTCGATATTTTCGGCCAACAATGCGAAAGAGACCAAAGATGTATAATAATCATAAAAAATAAGATTTCCATCTAAATTCCTAGCTGGGACTTTACTATTGAAGGACAAAAGTAAGGGAAATGACTAATTAAATGAACTAGAGCCATTATTGGATTTTGTGACATTTGAATGTTACGGAGCTTGGAAGTTCTACTGGGGTGCTGTGTAAGTAGTTATACTCTAATAAGATCTTCCGTCAGACCAGTGCTCTAATTTGATTTGTTTAGACGTCCAAACTAACTTCCAGCTTTGGCATTGGGACTAATTTTCAGTTGACATAGTCTGACGTTGTGCTGACAGTATAGTCCTAACTCCTAATTAAAGCCTTTAAGATTTTGTTTGTTACTGCCTTTAAAAATGCATTTTGTTTTATACCGATGCCGCAATCTCTCATATAATCTTTCTCAAGGCAACCCTGACTAATCATTTAATGTTGTCTTATTTATACGAATAGAATTTTGAGATTGCGACTGACTTTGTACCTCTTTTGCATATGCTTATCTGGATAATCTAAGAATTCCCTATTGGATAATTAATGTTGCTTTTGTTGCTTTTTTGTCGGGCTTGGCATAAGTTCATTATTTTATTTTATATAGGGTTGTCATTTTCCTGGGTCTTTGGTTGTACTGGGTGACACCCCGTTGGTGTCGCTATGAGTAAACTATCTTATTGAAATATTAATCATAATAAACGAAAGTCAAAACCATAGGAAGGTTGCGAATTGGCTCAAAGTGAAAATGATAAGAGCTTTTGCCAATTTTTTGCTGTCTATGCGTTATAGCCTCTAGTAATTCTCTTGCTGTAGCACAGACCTTCACTTCAAAAGGCATATGCGGACAAATATCTATCTTTTCAATATTTTATTGTGGTTCATACTGAAGTTTACCTAGCTTCCTCTTTTTGGAACATTTTGACAAAATTTTATTGAAAAAATTATTGTAAGCTAATATGCATGTTGTTTCGTGTAGAGTTCTATCTTGTTTTATCTAATTTAAGACCTGATAGGACGAATGGAATGGCATTCAATGCTATCCCAGTATGTGCTCCTCTATGTCCTGATGATGGATTGTATCCAATCCCAATATGTATGGCATTTTTCACTGTTTTGCCTTCTTTGCAGGTTTCTTTAGAAATCCCTGATTAGGTCAATAGCAGAACATGTTAGAGATCCTAACTTAAGACTTGCCTATCCCATGTGCTATTATGCTTTTGATATCCTTTTTGGTAATTTTACCAATTGGAGAAGTTAGTCTTCGCAGTTGTCTGCGTGATCATAAAAGTTCCTTGGTATCAACTGGATACTTATGGTCTATCATTTCATTTGTTTCTTGTAGGTGGTTGGCCTTTAACTCAGCTAGTAGCGCCAAAGCAAAGCTGTTGGAATATGGAGTTGAATAGCATAAAAGATGCATTTGATCGTGTTGCAAAAAAGCAAAAACTTTCATCTTCCAAATCTCAAGAAATGATTGAACGAATGAGCCAAGAGATCGAAAATGCATTATCAAGAATGCAATCAGTTAATGATACCATTTCCCAACCTGATCATAAGTTAATCCTTGCAGACCTAAATGCAAAGTTGAAAGAAATTGCTCCACTCAATCAGCTGGAAGGCACTCAGAAGGAACTAAATGTTGCTCTGAGCAAATACCCGAAGGTTCTTGAAAAACACTTCAATCCCGATATATCAAAGGCGTACAGAAACGTCGACTTTGATACTCACATGGTCAACCAGATTATTACCTGTCACTTCTACAGGGAGGGTTTGTTTGATATAGGTGATTGCTTTGTTCACGAAGCGGGGGAACAAGAGTGTGCTGATAAGAAATCTGCTTTCCTGGAAATGTACAAGATACTTGAAGCAATGAAATCTCGAGACCTAGAACCAGCGTTGAATTTGGCTGCAACTAACCGTGAAAAATTAGATCAAAATGGATCACTCATTGAACTGAAGCTCCATCGCCTGCAATTTATGGAAATTTTGCAGAATAAGGGCAGAGATGAAGCTCTAAAGTATGCCAGAGCATTTCTCACACCGTTTGCCGCCGCCCATATGGCTGAAATCCAAAAGCTCATGGCATGTCTGCTATGGGCCGGAAGGCTTGAGTCTTCTCCTTATGCTGAATTATTATCATCGACCCATTGGGAGAAATTGGCAGAAGAGTTGACCCGGCAGTTCTGCTACCTTCTTGGTCAATCCTACGAGAGCCCATTGAGTGTTACCGTTGGAGCTGGGGTTCAAGGTTTGCCAACTCTTTTGAAGCTGATGAATGTGATGACAGGGAATAAGAAGCAAGAATGGCAGTCTATGAAGCACTTGCCCGTGCCAGTGGATTTGGACAGGGAGCTTCAGTTTCATTCCATCTTTGTGTGTCCTGTGAGCCGGGACCAGGCCAGTGAAGAGAACCCACCTATGTTGTTGTCGTGTGGGCACGTGCTTTGCAAGCAGTCTATCACAAAATTGTCTAAGAACAACAGTACTCGACCATTCAAATGCCCTTACTGCCCCTCTGAGGTTGAAGCAGCTCAGTGTAAGCAGCTGTATTTCTAATGAGTATATTCAGACATGTACATTGTACTTGCTCCAGGTAATCTCTCTCTCTCTTTCTCTCTCTCTCTCTATCTGTCTCTCATGAATGAATGAATGAACTTTTCAATTTCGCATAGTATTATGTAGTGAAGTGTTTGTTGTGATTCTGTGGGGGTGGCAAAGTTGATATGTTGTGTAATAGTGCATTCGATGTAAATAGAAATTCTTTGCACATCTTCTAATGCATAGCACCAAAATAGTTTTCTTGATGAAGGGATGTTAGGGTAATGTTTAATTGATTTTATGGTCTGCATCTTTTTCTTTTCTCTCCTTTTGTTGCTGGGTAGAAAAGAAAGAAGAAAAAGAAAATCACGGTGTCTGAGGAAGGTGGAACAAAGATGGTGAATATATGGAACCCATTCTGTGTGGGTATTGATTGGTTTGTAGTGTTGCTTTTGAAACGTAGTGACACTCCCTTCGGATTTCAGCATAAAGCATAACTAGGTTTTTGCTACTCAGGTTGAATTGGATATGAATGACAGTGAGATCTGTTCCTTTTTTTGGGAGTTGGGGGTGACGGCTTGTATAATATACTACTGCGCTTATGTACATTGGTCATACCTTGTCAGAGTTTATACTCTCTCCATCCCGATGAACTCCTTTTTCAAACCTATTATTTAAGCTAGTAAATAAATTTGAAGTTAGTTTATAAATAAATTGGAATAAAGCAAAAGCTGGTTATGTGAATTTGGTAGAAAGGTTGCACAAGACTAGGATGTCCTTTTCCTTGGTAACATTCAAAAAGGTGCGCAATTTAAGTTGCACAGGATAAAGGATATACTCCGTGCTCTATGAGCCCTTGGCTTAGGTTTCTTCTCACCCTTGGGTGGATACATCATAATCAATGACACACACCTTGTTTGTAGGATCATAAATTAGCCATCTTAGCAGCATTATTCTTTTATCTATTCCATACCGAATTTTATTATTTTAGGTGAAAAGGGTCCGTCCCTTTTACCATAACTTTTACCAAAAAAGGGAAGAACAGACGTTTAACTAATGTTGCGAGTTCCCCTTCTCTTTTTTTTTTTTTTTAAATATATATATATATATATATATATTTTTATGTTGTATTAGGAGCAGAAAACAAATTTTCCTTTTTCCTTTTTCCTTTTTCCGTTATTTCCTTTTTTTTTTTTTGGTACACTGAGGTTGACTAAAGTGTCCGGTGTTCTGACCATCAAATTTTTCACCGACTTTTAAGAGACTGCAAATCGGAGGACTGGGTCACCTCAATGAAAGCAAAGGCTATGTCATTCAAATATACTTTTAAAAGTTAAATGATGAGATTTTAAAATTAAAACTGGTGTCATTTGACTTACAAATTGTCAATGTGATGTTGAAAGTATGTTTTATTTAAAAATATTATTCCCTCGGCTCTATGATTAAAATATACTTTTAAAAAAGACAGCTTTTAGAAGGTTGTTGCTATTTTCATAACAAAAGATGTTAAATCTACATTAAGGTTTTATCCTTTGAGGCGAATTTGTTCTATGTTTTGAGGTAAATGTTGGTGTTTTGTAGAACTAAATATTATTTTTTTGGTGGATATAGCAATTCTTTCATAAAAGCAGATATTCAATTACAATTTATACATAAAATAAAAAGTGTTTTTTAAATAATTTATCTTACATATGGTATAAAATTTTATCTATATTTTTAATAAAACAATAAAATGGAAGTATAACCGTATACTAAAATACAAATAATGAATAACTATCTTTAATTTTTAGTTGGCTATAGTATTTAAATAAAATTAAGACTGAAATGGAATCCCCTTTTGATTTGAGCTCAATAATGTCTGAAATTGACTACAAAATCAAATTTGCTAACTAGCACAAGAATAGTGCTCCATTTTATTTTTTAAGTAGTATTGCATTATAACTAACTACATCGTATCTATAACCAAAATAAAAGAATAGGGGCTATAAAAATAAAATTAAACTGAAACGTTTGAAGAAAAATGGATTTTAATAAAAAATTTGAATAATTAGAAATTTGAATATAGACTAGAATTAATACCAAAATAAAAATAATAGTTACTAGAATTCTACTCTTCTGGTCATGTGTGGCGTTGTGTCATAAAAAATTATCTAAATTATCCTTTTAATTTATATAACAAGTAGTGGTTGAAAGTGATGAGTTATAATATTAGAGTAATTGTTAAGTGGTATGTTATCATGTTAAAGGGTTAAGTTAAATTGATAAATTATATTTGATAAAATAAAATAAAATAAAACATTTTTAATTTTTTTTTTAAATATTATATTTAGACAGTTAAAAAAATTATAAGTGTTAGCAACTTTTTGTTTTTTTTTGGGACAAAGGAAGAGGATGTCTTACCAAGAATGGTTAGAGGATGGTTTCAATCATGTACCCACCCATCCAGCTGGAGTTTGTGGATAACGTCTCGGTCGAAAGAGAGAGAGAGAGAGCTGGGGATAATAATTCCTCTACCAACGGTATGCATCACCATCTATAATTAATTATGCAGATCGAGCTGTTGCCTCGTAAATGTCTAAATATTCATCTATAAGATGCTTATGGGGGACATCTCTTTTTAGGGTCATTGATTCTTGGATGGACGGGAAGATTCATCATTCAAATTTCATCTTTATTAGTGGAGTCCATATAAGAGACTAAATATGATATTTTATTTGCTGTCTCATTTATTATTCTAAATT
>JAUMHB010055527.1:1994-15607 GCA_032359685.1 Pittosporum tobira
CAATTATATATTGCAGAAGAAAAGGAAAGGAGATCAACTCAAGGATTGTGAACACTGGCAATGATACTTTAATACAACTAAAGCCTATAAGTTTGTTGGTGTCAGGCCAAGGACTATTTTGGAAATATCAAACAGTAGTATATTCTTGAATAAGTACCATCCATGTGATATGTTAGTAGACTATAGATATACTCTCTCATATAGATATTTAGATTCTGTAAAAAGGTAGCTGAGGTAATGCAATAAACACGAATGATATGATTGAGAAGTTTTCACTTAATCTCTATCTTCTTCATCAAGGTAATCTGATTCTTCTCTTTTCTAATTAATTCTATATAAAATACTGTTTTTTCTTTTGATAAGCAAATAACCTTATTAAACAAGCAAAAAAAGGGCAAACCCCAAGTACATGCGTAGTATACAATGAAGAAACCTTTAGACCCCAAGCCACTCCAAACAATCCCCATAATACAGGCTCAGACTACAAAAAACCACCATTACGTGCCTATAGCAAATTCACCCAAAAATTCCACAAAATTAACTAAAGACTCCGGACACACCTCGTGGAGCGAAAACAATACTTCCTCCATTCAAAAATTAGAGATGCCTTAAAATTGATGGTTTTTATAGACAAATTTTTATTTCCATTTATACCTCTGAAGTGAAGTGATTTTACAAAATGTGTAAATGTATATCATGAGATTATATAATTAAACATCATGTTTAATCAATGGGCAACTCCAGGTGATGGTTGGCAGTCCCTTTTTCTTTTTGTTCTCTTTTTCCCATTGTTCGATTAGATTTGGATGCTCTGAAACATATTCATTTGGAATGTGTCGATCTGAAATCAAATCCAGCTCTAGACTTCGGATTGAGTTTGAAATGTGATGTATGTATATATACACGCACAAATATGTATGTATTTCTTCTCTTTGTGTTGAAGAATCTCTCCCGCGATTCAATTCCTTCGCAACCAGTGCAATATCTCTGCCAAACCAGGAGAGGTAATGTCAAGAATCCAGCCATCACAAAGTCAATAGCAAGAATCCAGCCACCGTTTCAAAACTTCGCTGATCCCAGAAGATAACTTCAGCAGGAGGCTTTCCAGCAAGGAAGAAACTCTTAAAAGATGATGACTTGTGATATACAAACATAGATCTGTTGATGGATCCACAGATCTGATCTCCGGTGGCTGACGATGAAATTGCTAGGGTTTGGCAGTAGCGGAGCAGCCGTTGAACTGTGGGGCGGCGGTGGAAAAAGTAAAAAGTGAAGAAAGTGAAATTGGAAGGAAAAAGAAATGAGTTTTTGTGCAAATAATATAAAAACTAGATGTCTTAATATGAGGGTAATAAAGAATATCATAGTTTTTTTTCTTTTGTCTCAAAATTGAAACGGACCAAAAAGGAATAATTGTCTCTAATTTCTTCCTGCACTCTTGTGAAATACAAGTCTACGACCCCATTCGACGCAACGAGCACCAACCATACTGACTTCGGTCTGCACAAAACGCATCTGCTCACCAGCCAATCCTACCTCCTTCAAATTCTCTTCAGTGAGTATACAATTGCTCAGTATCGTCCGCAAACAGGAGTTAAGAAACAGCCAAATCAGTTTCCTGGGTCCTACCAATCACGATGCAGGATACAATGCACTCTTTTACAATTCTGGTTACTTTCACTTATCTTTCTACTTTTGGCATCAGGCCATCAAGGTGCCTGACAGTCAGCCTAGAGACTAAAGTTAATGTATGACTCATTCCACAAGGCATTGTTAGTATATGCACGTCAAGGTTACAGACATTATTAAATGTTTGTCTTTTCTACATATAGAATTTCAAACATCAACGCAGAGAGAACTTTGACATTCCTTTATAATGAACAGAATATTCAATATATTATTATCTGAACCATATTCTAGTCCATGATTTTAAGGTGTTCGCATATATCGAATCCTTTTTTTTTTTTTGGCTGTTAAGTAAAATATCATTAAAAAGGCATCCAAAGGGAATGCCATACTAGTACACGTAGGTTGCAGGGTATATAAAAGTATTGTCCAGCCAACCGCCTCCCCACACTTGGGGCCACATCAAGATCAACAAAAAACCATCTTAGGCAACATAAAACCCTTATTTGTCAAATCCATTATATCAGGTTCATTGAGTGTCTGTCAGCATATACTGACCCAAGAGAAGTCTGTCAACATAAAGCATGTCTACAGTCTACACATCGTGCAAGTTTATGCTAAAACCCCAAAAAAACATTAATGTAACCCTGTAATCATATAATTAAGGAGATAAATATATAAAATAAATAAATAAAATGCATGCTCACAGTTGTCACAGTAACAATGGCCACACTCCATTGTTGTTGTCTCAGTGGCAGAAACCTTCTCCACACAGATGTCACACAATACTTCAGAAGAATACTGAGATATGGAAAGACCATTATGCCCCTCCACTGCTACACCTGCTTCTGCATATAATTTGCTATTCCCCTTCTCCACAAACACCGTAATTACCTTTTCAATGTCCCAATGATAATGAATGAGTATGGTCCGCGCATGATGTTCTTTTAAAGAGAGCAATTCCATAACTTTTCTGAGGTCTTCTCTCTGCACAACTTAAAAAAAAGTCAACAATTCAGAATTTCAATATGAAATACAATCAATAGAAGTAGTAGCTCACCTGTGCAGCCAACAAAGACTCTTTTCTGATTACCTGCTAAAGAAAAAGGTCATCAAAAAGCAAACAATATATATGACCAGTTTCTAAAAATTGGTACATGGAACTAGGCATTTCTAGGCAATTTTATTTTTTTATATTTTGTATTTGTATATAACTGCATAAAAGACATAGCATACGTTATGTAGTGATCCTAAATTGTACTTGAACATTACAGAAAGCTATCTTAAAATGCAAAATAAATTTATATCGAACATAGTAGAGTTTCAAAATTAAAAGTAACAAAAGCATAATAAAAAATACATAAGAAGATAATCGTTTGATAAGGTAAAATTAGCCCAACAGCATACAAGGCTCCAATGCTTAAACGAAGTTGGAAATTTGAAAACATCTTAGACCATATAGGTGGAGGTGAAGGCCAATTTTAGGCCTAGATGGCCACCTAAAAGGATTATTAGAACACTGCATCACTAAAAAGGTAATGAACCTATGTACCTACAAAAGATTAAAATTGAAAATAGTTAATAAAATTTAACATCTTTAATCCAAACAGCTATCAAGGAACAAAATAGGACATTGGGGAACCTACATAGTTGCACAACCACTTTAAGTGAGTTATTTTACGCAAAATCTTATATTAGTTCGCAATTAACGTTTTCAGGTAACCAAATATTTCTCTTGAGTATTAGTTCATATGCAGAAAAACATTGAAGCTGACTAAGAAAGTGGCCTAATTGCCACCTTTACAAACCTTCACCGTTTTAGAAACTCGACCAGAAATTAAATTCAAGGAATTTTTAATTCGAACTCTTCTTAAACAAGGGGAGAAAAATCACAGAAGCCAAAACTATCAAATCTGTGGATTTCTCCACCGCATCACTGCAACACCAAATAAAGGAAGCATAGATCTTAATCAAAATTCAATTACCTTATATGATGAACCTTGGCTGCTAGATCGCGACTTTTCATCGAGAAAGAAGCCATCATTAACATCATCAAAGGATTTACCATCTTTGCTCCCATAGATCTCCATTGACGATGTAGATTACGATATTCCGACAGAGAAATAACCTCTAAGTCCCAAAAAAGGGTCAACCCTTTTTTATTTTGGGTCCCAAAATCAATGTCTAAGATGAGTACTCTTATGATGAAATGAATGACTTTTTTATACTTGCCAACCTTGTTTCTTTTTGGTAGGTGAAAACTTGACAAGCATTACTGGAAATTGGCCCCAAAATTGAGGGTTAATATAGTGAGAAATGCCTCATCTGTCTTAAAAGAATAATGCTATATTTTACCACTTTTTATTTGCCACCTGCATGGTAATACATAGTTTGATAGAAATTGATAAGTGGAGTCTAACATTTAACAAGGCATAAATATGCTCCAACTATTATTTGCCACGTCACTGAAAGATAAGATTGCCATAGCAATACATATCATGCTCCGACAATGAAGTTTTAGAGCAAATTTTCCAAGAAAAAACACTTATGGATGAAGAAAACCACCAACGGGAAGAAAGGCATACTTTTATTTTGATTTTACATTTCTACTCAATCTTTTAGATTAAGAAAGAGATTGAAGCTCAGTTGAATTTGCATTTTGATGGACACCTCATAAAAACTACGAAGTGCGCACTTGGTTGCCAACTTTTTATATAGATTCTCTGTTTTTCTATGTGCACCTTAAGTCTTGAGTAACGACAATACTTACTCACCTACCAAAAAATTAATTAATTGATTAATTAATTAATTAAAAATAATACCACATTAGTAACACTAGTGAAGGTAATGGCACAATCTAGAAAGTATATCTTCAACGGTGTTACTAATATGGTGTATCTTTAATGATTTTACTAATTCATTAATGGCGACACATTAGAGATATTGCATTTACTTAAGACTTAAAGGTGCTTATATAAAAATAGAGAAATATACAAAAAAGTAAGGTGGCAACCAATTGCAAAGTTTGCACTAGTAGTTTTGATAAGATGTACATAGAAGCCCAAACTCAACTGAGCTTGTTCAATCCCTATCTTAAAAAGAATCATAATCAAAGTCTCCCTTGCTTTCTGTTAGTGGTTTTGCATCCACAAGTGCTTATTTGGAAAATTTATTGTAAAACTTTATCATCACCTTCAATTTGTGGAATATACTCTTATCGTGTGTGTGTATCTATCTATAAAATAAGTTGACCAGTTTTTGGGATGGAGGGAGTATATGAATATCTCTGCCAGAATATCGTATTCTACATCATCAATAGAGATCTGTGGGAGCAAAGATAGTAAATACTTTGATAATGTTGATGATGGTTTGTTTCCCGATGAATTGTTGCAATCAAGCAACCAAGATTCATCATATAAGGTAACTAAATTTAATTAAGGTGTACGCTTCCTTTATTTGGTTTTGCAGTGATGCGATGGAGAAAGATTACCAACAAGAGGTTATGTTCTTATCAGATTTTTATAACTTTATCCACAGATTTTACTTTTGCATCTATGTTCTGTTTTTGTTTGTTTTTATAGGATTTGGGATCAAATATTTCTTTTGGTTTTGTTTTTAGTAGAGTTTATAAAATAGTGAAGGTTGTGATGTGGTGGCGACGATTAGGCGCCATTCTCTTTGATCAACTAAAATGTTAATCAAATCTCTATATATGGACTAATACTAAGAAGAGAAATATAAGGGTACAATAATATAAAGATTTTGCTTAAAATAACTCACTGAAAGCAGTTACATTCAACAAAGTAGCTTCCTTATATTCATTGATTTTTTGGTCTAAAATTAATTTTGCTTCATCTAGAAGTGTTTTTTTTTTTCCTTACGAAAACTTGTTGCAAAACTGATCATTGCCTCCAATTTCTCTGTTGCAATATCTTATTCTTATTCGCGTGTGTATACATAGAGAGACACAATGTGATACGTATACATATACATATACATACAATTTCTACAATATCTTCCAATTTATCACCTCTTCAACGAATGAAGACAGAAATGACATGTAACCGATAACCGCAAACTCCTCAGCCACCGCTCTTTCGACAAACCCTGCAATCCATCCTCCTCATTGATTCCCTGTATCTCATCCAGATCTCACGCCATGTCCACCTTGACTTTACCAAACACATCCTTCAAGTCTTAAATCCTCTTTTAACCTTTTCAGTTGGAACTTGGAAGCCAACATAATGCTTGGATACTTAACCTGTTATGTAGTCCTTCCACCAGTCCCTCACTAAATCATGGACCCCTAATTTTAACCACATAATCATCTAACAAAGGAACATGGGTGAACATTGGGCTGGCAAAACATGCGTCATGCGTGAGTAAGACGTGGAAAGAGCTCCTCCAAAGGGAAAATAACCTTTTCCATTTTCCGTAATGCATTTGAACTTAAATAAAATAGAATTAAAGAGTTAGGGATAAACATAAGACTTTTATTCAAAGTTCACTACATGTGGTTTTGATAGGGACCATTTAAACCGCAAAATCAGGCTACTAAACCAAAATGAGGCCATTCGATATGGGCCGTCCAATTTTATTCGTTACGGCACCAAAGAAGCAATTTAAAGGCACAATTTTTGTAAAACACACTACCTTGAAATTCACATTATAATTTAATTCCTCAATCTAGTTTTAACCCTTGATAATCACCATTTTACAAAGCAGCAGCAAGAACATACAAATTATCATTAAATTTATAAAATTTCACCCATTTTATCGATGAAACTCAACTTAAGGAAACATTAAACCCTACACTACGAATGATCAAGTTGTGACAAAATTAAACAGAGGAAAAGTTAATTGAAACGCAGAATTCAATCACCTTGCAGAAGGAACCTTCTTCATTAAGCGTCAATCCGTCGAACAGGTAACGATCATCATCGATGTTGTAGCATTCACTGCCTCTGATCTCACGGTACTCCATTTACTGCGTGTATATGTCAATAGTATATACTACATGTCATATACACGTATACGTACACGACGGAGAAATAGGAATCAACCACGAAGTTTTCGGGCAATATTTTAGAGCATAAAACTTAGGGAGGAAGGAAAAGGGTTGACGAAGGGAGAATTTGTGTGTCTTCATCTTCTTGGATTCTACGGATCATAAGAGATTGAAAAATGGAGTGGCGGACGGTGACTTTCGATGAACACTCACGTACTCCGTCACTCCAATAAAATTTTTTCCTTAATATTTGACTTTTCATGATATTAAAAAAACAAAATGTTCAATTTAAAATTATTGCTCATTTTTGGGTTGGTGAAATAAAAAATATTTTAAATAAAAAAAATTAAGAGATACATTTATGATTGTGAGTTCATTTATGTTTGAATATTGAAAATATAAAAAATTTTAATTTTTTTTCTTTGACTTTTTTTTGAAAATGTAATAATTAAAGTATGTATTTTGAGTTAATTTTCAAGGTTAAAATTGTGAGACTTGAGAATTTTGTGAGGGTCAATAAAAACGTAATATAAATATTTCTATGTGAATGAGGATATTGTTTTGTAAATTAATGAATTTTATGAAGTATTGTTTCAAAAAAAATTCCTCAACTTGGATCCGAAAATGTGACCGTAAAAATGACCCGAGGCCAAGCCCTTGGGAATGAGCCAACCAATGCACCTTTTTGTGTGTGTGTTTGCTGATTTATACATACATATATATATATATATATATATATACATATAGAGGCACATTTAAAAAAAATAAAAAAATAAGTGACTTCCACAAGAAGCCAAAACAAATGTCAAGTTTTGAAAGGAGTAACGCAAGATATTTTTTTTTTTCTTTTTTACAGGAGGTCAGCAGAAAAAGAAGGAGCAGCTGCTCTTCTTCATTCCCACGCCAAGATAGGAAAAGAGGGAGCGAAAGAGAGCTACCTAAAGAAGCACCCCAAAACTCTGCAATTTTTGGCAAGATCAAAGCATATCCCACATATATTTATCTCTAAACCATCAAACAAGTACAAGAACTTACCAATTAGAACCTTTGGAAAGCCATGGGTGAAGGTTAATTGGAGGCAAAAGAGAGGCTAAGGAGCTAGGAGGCTAAGGAATGGATGAGCAACCATCATCTTGCAAAAAGGAACATGTTTGAAGGTTTAGAAAGGCTCTAAAAGTGATTAAAGTGAGAACGGAGGAAACGAGACAAACGAGGACAAAAACAAAAACGTAAACGAAAACATAAACGAATGATGACCAGCAAACATCACCGGTGTTAAACAATATAGCGAAAGCAAAACCTTTTTATCGAATTAAGAATTAATCATACACAAGATGGGTTTATATAACATATTGAAACCCTAATAAGAAAATTATAATGGACTTATAATGAAGGCCCATGGGCTTTATTATTATTATTATTATTATATTAACATCCCTCTTAAACTCAAGATGGTTGAGTTGACAACAATTTGAGTTTGAAAACTAGATCATGAAAACGAGATGACGGATGAGATTTAGTGAAAATGTCAACTGTTTGTGCAAGTGTGGAGACAAATTGAAGACTAACTGTTCCACGAGCAATGGGCTGACGAATAAAATGGCAATCAGTCTCAATATACTTAGTCCGCTCATGAAAAATATCATTGTGGACAATTTTTATAGCATTCTGACTGTCGGTATAAAGGACAGTCGATGAAGAAAGTGAAACAACCATATCAGTTAATAACCAACGAAGCCAAATGAGTTCCTGAGTGTCATCACCAAGAGCTTGATATTTAGATTCAATAGTAGATTTGGACGTAACTGTCTGTTTCTTAATACGCCAAGAAATAAGAGAATCTCCCAGAAAGAAACAAAAACTAGTAGTAGAATATCGATCTTTAGGATTACCATTATAATCTGCATCTGATTATGCACTCAACTCAAGAGAAGAGTTGGCTAAGAAATATAAGTCATGATATATAGTTTCTTTCACATATCGAAGTATCCGAAGAACAGCAGCATAATGTGTAGTTATAGGAGTAGACATGTATTGACTAACCAAGTGAACAAAATAAGCAATATTAGGTCGAGTAATAGTGAGATAAATCAAACTTCTCACTAACTGATGATACAAAGTAGCCTCGCTGAGTAGGGTACCATCTCTCGGAGTAAGTTTGACATTGGTTTCTAAATGAGTAGAAACAATGTAGTTATCAATAATACCTACACAAGAAAGAAGATCAGATGCATATTTTGTTTGTGAGAGATTATGACCATATGAGTCAGAGGACACTTCAAGACCCAAAAAATAGCTTAGTGGACCCAGATCTTTCATCTCAAAGTGTTTATTGAGAAACACCTTAAAATCTAGTATTCCAGCAATGTCATTATTACTATCATCAACATATAGTAGCAAGAGAACAATTCTTTTATTAGTACGACGAATGAAAAGAGCATGGTTATAAGGACTAGATGTGAAATCTCGCTGACTTAAGATAGTACTAAACTTTGCAAACCAAGCTCAGGGAGCTTGTTTAAGTCCATGAATAACTTTGTTGAGTCGACACACATGATGAGGAGATTGAGAGTAACTTGGCGGAGGTTTCATATAGACTTTTTCCTGTAAATCACCATTAAGAAAAGCATTTTTACCATCCATTTTCCATAGATCCCAATGATGAGTTGCTGCAACAGCAAGTAAACTACGAACATATGTAAGTCTATTAACAGGGGCAAATGTCTCCTCATAATCAATGTCATATTTCTAACTGAAATCTTTGGCCACAAGACGTGTTTTATATCTTTTCATTGTACCATCCGATCTAATTTTGATTTTATAAACCCATCGACAACCAATAGGTATTTTCCCTACAGGTAAAGTAACCATGTCCTAAGTATGTGTTTTATCTAATGCCTGTAATTCCTCAGTCATTGCTTGTTACCATAAAGGAGTAGTACTAACTTTTTGGTAAGTTTGAGGATCATGTACAGTTTGGATGGCACAAGAAACATGATAGTAATTAAGACGAAGAGGAGGTTGTCTTACCCGAGTTGAACGATGAATAGGCTCAATGGTTGATAGTGATGCAGAATCATCGTCAGAGATAGTGTCATGAGATTGACGCGCAGAAGTAGATGACGAAGGTGGTGTGATCTCACTTATATTAAAATTATTAGAACTGGAACCTGCAGAATCATATTCAGATGATATTTCAAGGAATGGATCGGTGATATGAGGTATGAAGGTGGATGTATCAATCTCAAATTTGGACATAGAAGAGAACATTTTATGTTCCCAGAAAGTGACATGTCGAGAGATACGAAGTCTTTTAGAAATAAGATCCTAACATCTATATCTCTTATGTTAGATACCATACCCAAGAAAGCAACATAAACGAGAAAAAGGTTCTAATTTTGTACGTTCATGAGACTGAAGAAGAACAAAACATGCACATCTAAAAACTTTGAGATCTTTATATGAAGGAGAAGAACCATACAATCGTTCATATGGAGATTGATGGTCAAGGATAGAAGAAAGAATCCTATTAAAGGAATATACCGCTGTGAAAGCTGCTTCTCCCTAGAAACATTCAGGAAGGGACCCAGCAAAACGTAGGGCCCGCAAAGTTTCTAAGATATGTCTGTGTTTGTGTTCAGTACGACCATTTTGTTCAGATTTACAAAGATAAGATCAATGGATAATGATATCATTAGATGCAAAGAATTGAAGCAATTCAATTTATTTATACTCCATGACATTATCGGTGCCAAAAAATTTAACATTACAAGAAAATTTAGTTTTTATCATAATGACAAAGTTTTTGTAAATATTGGCCAGTTCAGAATATTTTTTCATAAGGTATATTTATGTAAATCGAGAAAAATCATCAACAAATATCACATAATATCTTGACCCTCCCATACCAGAATTGGGAGAAGGTCCCCATATGTCTGAATGAACTAAATCAAAAGGAGAAATAGACTTTGACTCGCTAATACAAAAAGGTAAAGTAGTGTGTTTGACAAGATTATAAGATAAGCAATCAAAATTGTCACTTTTGACAGAGCCTAATAAATCACTAAAAATTAAGGACGCAACCGACTGTAAGAAACATGACCAAGTCGAGAATGCCAGAGACTAGAATCTGAACTAGAGGGAGTATAACTAGCAATGAAATGTGGGAATTTTGAGGAATGTGGAGATTCGTAAGCTCAAACAACCTTCCACACCTATGGTCTATCCCAAGAACCTGTCCCGTATGAGGATCCTGCACACGACAACCATAGGAAGAAAAGAAAACATCAAATCCAAGTTCATATAATTGGCCAACAGAGATAAGATTTAAAGTGAGTTTAGGTATGAAAGATGTATCAGGAATAGACAAACTCTGAGAAGAGTATTTTCACTTTTGTAGACATGCATTAGAGATTGAGAGAGTCATCGGCTGTATGAATGTTTGTAGGATAAATATCATGGGTAATATGGAACAATAATGTAGAATCATTTGTCATATGATTGCAATAGGCAGAATCAAAATACTAACTTTTACCTGAACTAGCAAAGGGAGAAGCAATAATATGAGGATTATTGACATAAGATAAAACATGTTTGATAATACCTTCAAGGTCACTCATTAGTATAGAATTTGCAGAACCATCGGAGTCTTTTACAATAGTAACAATACGACAATAATTATTGTTTCCCCCTATTTATTATTATTCCCACTATCTCATAGTCGTTGGCGACAATCTTTGTAAACATGACCACGTCTTTGGCAATAATTGCAAGTAACATTTTGTTGTAAATTATTTATAAAGGGCCCCCTGTTTGGAAAATAATCGGCGATCTCTAGTGACTGAGAAAATGCCTGTGAATGAGTGGCCAATACAGACTCTGTTGATGTCACTATATCTGTGGAGTTAGATTTGAGAACACGAATACGAGTTTCTTCAGAGATAAGCTCATAAACTGCACCATTAACAGTTAGTAATGAAATACGATGTAGAAGGGAAGCTTGAACTAGCTCAAACTTCTAGTCAAGAGCCATAAAAAATAGTATAAGACGTTGTTTGTCTTTGTATGTCTCGTAATGTTCAGCATCTTTAGAACACTCCCATTTTGGCTCAGACAGTGCCAATTGATCTCAGAGTGAATTCAATAGTGAAAGGAATTCAATGATAAATTGGTTGTGTATTTGTTTTTGTTCAAAAATAGTGCTCATATCTAATATTGATGTGAGAGATCGACAGTGGTATACTGAGTAGCTAAAAGATCCCATACATCCTTTGCAGTATCGTATCGTCCAAACTGCATATTAATATCTAGAATAGATGAATTTATGAACCAAGTAATGGCTTGATGATTTTTGCTATCCCAATTTTCAATAAGATCCTGGAATTTGGAATGGATCTCATCTTTCTCTTTTTTAGGAATTTTGTTATCTCTAGTAACATATCGTCATATTTTTTTTCCTTCCAGGAAACTTTTCATGGCTTGGGACCACAAAACATAATTAGAACCATTTAGAATTGTCTGAATGGGAGATGTATTGTCACCTTTGTCCATTGTTAGTGCAAATACAGCAAAAAATAACAACTTATTATGCAAAAATAATAATTTTTAAAGCAAATCAACACTATACAGTAAGAATTGAGTAAAATGGACCTCAAAAATGGAAAGATCTCATGATTTTGTGTAGGGAACCGGTCAAAGTTGGTCAAAATATGGTTGAACCGGTCAGTCAACTTTCTAATGGACAAAACCAGTTTAGCAGATGAACCAGTGACGTCAGAGGTCTTCAAAGGCTGACGTCGGGCTTCTGTCAGCAGGGAACACAGTGGGCTGGACTCAACAGTGAGCTTGGACAAGAACTGGGCTTGGCATTGGACTGAAGTCAGCGGGCTTGGACTTAAACAGACAGGCTTGGACTTGTTGACGCGGATAATGGGCCACAAGCGGCTTGGACTCAGCAAATGGCTCGGAAGCTGGCTCAGTCAATGTCACGTCGACTCAGATTAGTTTCAGACGACTGTGCATGGGAGCGAGTGGGTGGCGCGTAGGGGGGTGTGGACGTGTGAAGTAAGGAGCAGAATCTTCTGTGGTGCATGAGAACGTGTGGTTGATCAGAATCCGACAATCTTTTCAGTTCTGAGATTTGCTCAACGAGATGAACACGATGGTACGCATATATCTTATATCGAAGCTATATAAATTTGCTTGAAAGTAGGAATTTGAACCCTAGGCTTATAACGTGAACAGAGGCAAAGTTTGTGCTTATTCGTACCTTCTGCAGAGGCAGAGAGGTTGCTGTTAGGTTTAAAAATTGAGCCAAAGCTCTGATACCATGTTAAACAATATAGCGGAAAAACCCTTTTACTGAATTAAGAATTAATCATACACAATGTGGGTTTATATAAGATATTGAATCCCTAATAAGGAAACCCTAATGGACTTATAATGAAGGCCCATGGGTTTTATTATTATTATATTAACAACTAGGAGTAAGTGGTACCATAACAAGGCAAGTGTGTCTTTCGCTCTCTTTTTTTTATTTTTATTTATATACAGTTGTTATTGTTCTTCCTATACATAGTATGGAATGATGTAAATGTATGAAATATTTTCTTGTAAATTAAACAATGTGAAATATGATGAGCGTAATATTGAATATCCTGAATGCTTGAATTGCTTATATGTGCATATAATGTGGCATTTAATATTGGTAAATGTTTTGAAAATAGTTGAGTTGATAAATGATTTGAAAAAGGGATTGATAGATAATTTGAAAAGTATCTTGTATTGTGCATGTTAATGAAAAGAAAACCTAATGAATAATCTGTGAGAGGTTCAGTTGTGACACCCCCAAATCTGGGCATCCACACCCCGACTTGGGTTGCCAATTTTATAAAATCCACGTTTTACAAATACACAAGTCATAAGTGATATAGCTGAAAATACAAATAAATATTATACAGCTCTCTCTACACATCTTATT
>JAUMHB010055549.1:0-14643 GCA_032359685.1 Pittosporum tobira
CCATGCTTTGCCTCAGCTTAAACTAGACTAAAAATGAATTCGGACGGGGTCAAATCTTGGCCAAAAATCGTGTTTTAAAATCCTAAAATGATCTATGGGACACAAGAAGCTATTCAAATCAACCAATTCAATTAACACAAACAAAAATCTGATCTTTGATTCTCATCTAGCAAGAACCGAATTTTTTTTTTAAAGACTTGAACTTTGGATACTACGGCTGAACTATGAATTAGGGTGTGCTTTGGACTCAATATAAAGGCAATTTGTAACGTTAAACAACTGAAATCGATGCTTGAAAGGGACTTATGATCGATTTGGGTAAATGCAGAATCTGCAGAAAAAGTTTGGGGCAAAATGCAAAGAACTGAAAAGGAAAGGGGGAAAAGAAAAAAAAGAAAAATAAAATGGGGAAAAATGGGAAAAAGACAAAAAGTTTTGGGGAACTGTGCATGTGGGCCCCACTTAGTCAACTGAGCTGAAATTCAAAATTTAAAATGCTATTTTGCCTCGATTCGCGAGTAGAATAATTTAATAATTAAATAATAATTTAAAAAATCAAAATTTGAAAAATACAATATTATACTATATTCCTATGTTTTGGCACACTACGATTCCAATGACGCTGTCCGTTTTTTCATACGACGCTCCAATCAAAAAGTAACTCTGGACTAAGTCAAATCAAAAATCCGACGGCGTTTCGGGTCACTATTTTTTCGCGTTGATTCCAGATCTTAGATCAGTTTATGATTTTGAACACGTTTTAACTTTCGGATCAAAATAACCAAAATGCCCCTGGGCACAACTTTTCCCAAAATGACCAAAATGCCCTTGGCTATATCTTTTGTCAAAATGACTAAAATGCCCTCAAGTATAACACTTGTCAAAATGACCAAAATGCCTTTGAGCACAATAATTATCAAAATGACCAAAATGCCCTTGGTCATTATTTTACTATTTTAACTCAATTCTTGAAATGTAGCAATGCAGAAAGATTATACTAGACATCATAAGAGAAATATTTTTATTTTATTAATTGTTCACAAAATCTTGGGTTCTTACACATACTCAAAATGTTAAAGCATACTCAAATTTTGCATGATGTTAAGCACAATTTAAATGTTAATCATTTACTGAAATGAAGTTATTTTTGAAAAAGTTCAATTATGAATGAATTGTATTGTTTTAGGTATGTATTTGCTAAGCTTAGTTGCTCATGCTTGCTTTGTTTTGAAATGTTTTTGCAGTTAATTAATAAAGAGAGCAAGACATCGAGACGGAATTGGGGATTTGTCTAGCCCGAGACGAAAAGAGTTTTGGAGTGAGCTGTCTGATTTAAATTGTATAATAAATATTGTTAAAATTTGTATTATGTTTTGCTCCATTGCGATAATAAATAAGTGAGAATAAAGAAATATATTTTTTTGACGACCGATTCACTGGGTGTACGGAACCGGGCCGTCACACCTTGCTCCATTCTCCTCATAATATATTGAGTACTTCCTTGATATTATAAAAATTCTTGAGAATAATTATAGAGTGTTACCAAAGTTATTTTTGCAAGAGAATTAAGTGGTAATACAAGGAACTTTCAGATCAACTACTTATAAGAAGACATAACTTACAGAGTACGCGTTAAGGTAAGGAGTACCATCCTTTTGGCTTCCACTGGAAGGAATATCATTTGACCTTTACGTTATGCTATCATTTCCTCTTGAATAAATTCTTCTAACATGAAACACCTTATTTAGTTTTAAAACTCTTGAGATTGAATATTATATTTGACCTTGAACATATGTTGACAATTTGAACATATGTTGACAAATTGATTATTGATCCATTGTTATTACTTTTTAAGTAACAATAATTCCTAAATTTCTTGATTCTTAACTTGTCAATATTTGACTACTTTTGTTACAGAAGTTAAAAGTCGTATTTTAATTATTTATGTGATCTTCGGATTCAGATTTGATTATGGGTGTCGAGTGGCAAGGGTGTACAGATGTTATATTAACGCCCTGTGTGACATAATTACTAAATTATAATTATCTTTGGCCAGGGGAAAAGACGTATAATTTTGGTGGCGTTTACCTGTGTGGTAAAGTCACGTATATTAATGGCCTGTGTGGCAGAATTGCTAAATTATGATTGTCTTTTGCTGGAGGCAAAAACGTATAATTTTGGTGACGTT
This sequence comes from Pittosporum tobira, assembly GCA_032359685.1. NCBI lineage: Eukaryota > Viridiplantae > Streptophyta > Magnoliopsida > Apiales > Pittosporaceae > Pittosporum > Pittosporum tobira. Next base: position 2,189 of record JAUMHB010055549.1, read on the forward strand.
TACATGTGTGGTAAAATCACGTATATTAATGGTCTGTGTGACAGAATTGATAAATTATGATTGTCTTTTGTCGGGGGCAAAGACGTATGATTTTGGTGGCATTTACCTGCGTGGCAAAGTCACGTATATTAATGGCCTGTGTGGCAGAATTATTAAATTATGATTGTCTTTTACCGGGGGCAAAGACATATGATTTTGGTGGCATTACATGTGTGGTAAAGTCACATATATTAATAGCATGTGTGGCAAAATTGCTAAATTATGATTGTCTTTGGTCGGGGGCAAGGACGTATGATATTGGTAACGTTTACCTGTGTAGTAAAGTCACGTATGGTGGCATGTTCAGTAGTAATATCCTGATGACTATTTAAAGACTGAAGAATTTAAACATTCATAACTGCTTTATTTTGTGCTTACCTTTTTCATGCAGTTACACTTGACAATATTTCATATGTCTATATTCTCATGTTATACTCTCATTCACACTCAATTTGTTGACTTATAAGGCTAAGGATAATTTTTTTTGTTTCAGTTATCCTTAGTCATGGTATTTCTTACTAAGTTATTTGAGCTCACTTCTTTGTCTCATATTCATTCCAGGTGCAGATAACTGATATCGGGGTTATTGGAGGAATGAACTAGAGGTCCAGTTGCTTAGATGTTCCGCTGCGTATTATTGGCTAAAAAAATAATAATTTGTGAAGAGTGTCATGCATAATATTTCTAGCATGCTAAGATGTATCTTATTATAACCTTGTGTACTTTATAATAAAGTTTTGTGTATGTTTGTAAGTTGTGATATTATCAATAAATTTACAACTAAGTCGGGGCATAGATTCCCAGATTTGGGGGTGTCACAATATGTTCCACATAGTCTTGCTCGTTTAACTAGTTTATGTGCTTCGTTTACACTTAAACAAGACACTTTACTTACAAAACAGTAATTAAATAACTTTCCTAACGACACTACATCAGCTAAGATAGAGTTTATACGATTACAAGCAACTGGGAATGAATTTAAAAGTTTGATTAGGACCATAGAATCTATGTAGAAAATGATTCCTTCAATAGTTGCCTCTTTAGTTCACTTATAGCTTCTAAGAGAGCAGTCGCTTCTGCCTGAAGAGGATCAATTGCTTTGATTCTACTACATTTGCCAAAAAACTGGATACCATTGTGAGTCACACGCTAGGCCACATCCCAGCTAACATCTATCTGCATTACATAATAAGACGCAAAAGACAAAGTAATTGCAGAAGCTCTTCCCAAAGCTATTGTGCTAATTGTATGCATTAAAGGATTGTTAGTTATAGAGTTGGGCTGCATTAGTCTTCTTCTTGTTTTATCAGCTTTCAACCATTCTTTTTAAGTTCTCCTGCTCGTTTAATTGTTTATGTTAGACTTATTCTTTCTCCATTAAAATTGATAGCATTTCTATGTAACCATATTGCTCAAATAGTACTAGCCCATTTTAGCCGAAAAAGGAATGCTAGATCAGTTTCTATATTTTTCTCTTTTAACGAAAGAATCTGCTCAAAATCTTCTTTTACTCTTGGAGATGTAGTTAGATTCGTGAAATTAAAACCAAAGGTTTCTAGAGAACTGACAGTTGAAGAATAAGTGGTCAGTTGTTTCCACTTCTTTTTCACAAAAAACACATACTTTAGAAGCATCTTGGAAAATTCTGATTCTATTTTTGTTCAATACTAAACTGTTTTGTGCTATTTTCCAGAGAAAAAGATTGATTTTGGCTGGGGTCTTTAATATACATAACTTTGAAGCAAGAGTGTCCGGCTCTTTTTGATTATGTTCCTTTCTTGTAGTGCTGTTTATGTTGCTGCTATCTGTCAATCTTTCAGGTCTGTTGTTCCCTTGAGAGGTGCTTGTTGTAGGATTTGCTGCATTCAGATCAACATTCATGATAGAGTGCATATTATTTTGTTCATGTTTGATATGGTCTTATTCCTTGAATTTTCCTTTTTTCCTATTAATTGCTAAAAAATAAGCTGATTTCACATCAAAAGTTGCATTCCAATAAACTTTATCACGATTATCCATTCTAGATATGGGGCTCGTTTGATATAGATTATTTGAAAACAGGTAATACATTATTTAATAATCAAATTATTGAATAAGTATAAGTAGTTAGTTCTGTTTAGAGGATATATATTAAGTAGTGTTCTAGAACTACATAAGAATATTTGCAGATGAAAGTTAATGGATTAATTTCAGAAAATTTAAAAATCTGGGACTTCAACAAAATAAAAGCTTTAATCCCTCAAGAATTTTGGAGTAAAATTTTAAATACTCCCATGGGCCTTGTTTGTTTCAGCTTATTAGTGGTGGTGATTATAGTTTTTCAAAAGCCATAATCAGAATTACGTTTGTTTCAACTTATTGAATAAGTTGATTTTTTATTGTACAAACTGCTAAAACACCAATAATCACCTTTAATAAGTTCTATCGTTTTTTAAAACATAATACTAAATTATTAACATAAATTCTGACACATATTATAATATTTTAAAATATAAATTAACATCTTCTTCTTCTTCTTCTTTTTCTTTTTTCCTTTTCTTTTTTCTAAAGTATAAATTTACACCTTAAAACATTAAAATACAAACTCAAAGCATTGGTTATTGTAAGAAGGTGCCAACTACCTTCCCGGGAAATCTCACCTGCAATAAAGTTGCGTGAGGTGCGTGTCCCTCGCGCTCTATGTCTTCCTTCCATAGTCAGTGTTCACGTCCTTCCAAATCACTCTCCCACTCCCAACAATTTTTTCTCATCTCACGCAAAGTCCTTTCAATCCAAACCCTAGATTTTCAAAACCCTAAAGTCCCCTGTTTCGTGACTTTTTTTCCAATCAATTAACAAATTCTAGGGTTTCATGGACCAAGAAGAAGAACATCTATCAATTCCCAAGCCCAATATGTACCGAATCACCAACGGGCCTTCGTTACATTCATCGAGCTGGTTGGAAATTCGTCTGTTCTATGTTCGAATCACGCCTTGCGCTGTCAATTCCGTACCGAACCACCTCAATCTCCGTCACCTCCGTCCCGAAATAGGTGTCTCCCTCGAAATCAACGGCGCTAGAATTCCGGCATCGGAAACAGCGTTGATAACGCTTCGCCGTGACCGCGTCGATAAGGATGCGGCTGAGGTGACGTATGTCAGCACGGACAACGTTAGAGTTACTGGTGCGATCGAATTCGAGGTGTTGGAAGATGAAGAGATGATATTATGTGGGTCCTTGGAGAGGATGGAGACTAATTGGACTAATGGTGATGGTGATTCGAAGACCGGGTGGAGTATGAATTGTTATATTGGGGGGATTGGGAATGGGAACGGGTCGGGTGCGTTTTTTCAGCCCAAGTTGGGGATATTGTCACCATCAATTGAGGTTTATATTGCCGGGTGTTGCTCGAGTGTGCCTGTGATTTTGACTAAAACAATACAGGTGAGTCCGAGGCGGAAACCGTTGAGGCATGGGATGCTTGATGCGATTCCTGAAGATGAAGAGGTGGAGAAGGAGCTGAGGAATGGTATCGGGGCGATTCAGCAGCTGAAAAGTCCGGTAATGGTCCGTCTTTGCTGAGTTAGTTTGCTTTAAAATGTGTTAGTTTATTTTTGCTAGTTAATAATACTCTCCGTTGGTTCTTCTTGAATATTTATATCATTGAGCATTATTTTTCAATATATGTATTTTAACAGATTTAAAATGTCAGGAGTTTTTTTATGTAGAGAGGTAACTGATGGAAAGTGTTCGAGAAGGTAAAGTAAATTTTAAAGATAGTGTGCATATGTAGTGAACAGCAGGCTAACTTTTGTTGTTAAGAGGATCTTTTGTTCACACCAGCCTTATTTGTTAAGTGCAGTGACAACAGTACCATATCTACTAAAAGTTACCACCAGTAGTTGAAAATAGAAAGTCACTGTGATTCAGGTTTAGTTTATGATTGTATAGAATTATTGGACTAGGACGGATGAATCAGTAAATAATTCCTGGAGTATTATTGTAGATACAATACTACCATACTATATTGAAATGATCCTTGAATTTGTGTTTAGTCTATGATTCGATTAGTATAGAATTCCTGGAGCAATATGCTTCTGCATATAAAATTTTAGTTTGCTTCTCCTTTTTATGGAATTCGCAGTTAACACAGAACATGTCCATGAAATGAGCACACGTAGACGCATAGGGAATGTCTGCCTATGTAGGAAAGCATAGAGTTCACCAATGGTTTTTTGTGCAATTGGTGGTTGCATATATGACTCACTGAGAAGACAAATAGACAATTTAGGGGAGGCTTGTTATCTTGTATTCTATTATTAAAATATAAAAAAAGCCATTGAATGCTAATATTTGGTTCTTTCCTACTACAAGAAGAGAATAATAATCAAATTTTGAAAAACCAATCCAAACAGAATTACTGGCTACCACAAGCTACATGATTGAAGTCCCAGAATAATTTGCCCACCTATCAGACTATTGTGACAGTTCAATGCTACACACTAGTCATCATTTAAGTACCATGGTCAACAGGCAATTATGTAACTACTAGCCATGTACAATTGCTTGGCTATATATAATGTTCCTAATTGTGTAATTGTGTAAGAGATTCGGACAAAATACATGTTTAACGTATCTAGATTTCCATGCTTGGCTGCAATTCATGTAATCTGTGATTCCATTTGGATTTTTGCAGATCACAGATGGAGAAGTTGACGAGCACGAGTCTGATGGGAAATTTGGACACAATTACTACGCAGATGATATGTACCCTGGTGAGGATGGCCAACTTACATGGTTCAATGCAGGTGTAAGAGTTGGTGTGGGGATCGGTCTTGGGATGTGCCTTGGGGTCGGTATTGGTGTTGGACTCCTGATGCGCTCATATCAAGTAACCACCCGTAATTTCAGGAGGAGGTTTTCCTGACCGTAACTTCTTTCCCAAATATATGTGACTGATTATATATGATTATGAATGAAAAAGAACAGCATGATTGTCCGGTGAAAAACATGAGATGGTCAATTATCTTAGTGTTTAAGGGTGACCTATAGTGCTTTAGCCGGAAGCATGACAATATCTTGGTTCATTTGCATAGTGTTTTAAACGAAGCTGTCATGCTTCAATCCAAGCTCTAGCAGAGTCAGAACTTAACCCCCGCACGAGACTTGAGAGTAGGATTTGCCTGCAGCTGGGGATATATGTTGTATATTCTAATCTTGTGTGAAGTTTTTTGTTAGGTTTTTCTTTGTGGAGAAAAGAAAGGGAGAATTTTTTTGTTGTGAGTTTTATATTTTGACTGTGTTGTACGAGGTATATAACATATACGTTTATGCTATTTTCCCTGTATCAACTTGTATTTCTTGATTATTCTGGTTGTTTAGTTGAAATAAAGGTTTCACTTGTGGTATAAGTAATCGTGCACTTTAAAATTCTCGGAGGGAGTGGGTGATTTTTTTGTTATTGAAAACTTGGTACAATTATTCATGTGTCTCCGTGTTAGAGTGGAAATTTGTACAATTTTATTTTTATTTTTATTTTGCAATAATTAGTATTTCAGATTGTTTTGGTTACTGGTACGTGTAGGCTCAGCAAATGGATGTTCAAGAATGAATTTTGATTTATTTTGATTATATTAAAATAGATTTAATTTTATATGGTTGATAAATGAATGGATATATATAAAAATAAAGATGGATATTATCAAATTTAAATTTTATATATTATTTTTCTATACGTTTATCGAAAATATATTAATATATTTTATGTTGGGAAATTCTAAACGTTACAAATTTAACGGTGTCAAAATTTTATAATTCTAATTGTATTTTGAGTGTTGAAAATGTAGAAAGAAGAAGAAAAGGAAAATAAAAATAAAATAGTCTATAGAAAAACGTTACGTGACAATTTGTTACATAATTAATACTCATTTTGTTAAGTTAATATTCTCTTAAATTGATAATTATATAAATTATTTATAGATTACATGTGTTCAATTATACATATAACAACATTTATAATTAATATATGTTAAGTGGTTCAACAACTAATCATTTAATTAAATCCACTTAATTTATAAATTATTTAACTCAATTCATTTATGAATTTCTCTAAATAATTTTAATCCGACATTTGATAATTTTAGACATTCATTGAATTATCATCTATTTTATCAAAGTCTAAGTACATGCATCTATAAATTGAAGATGCAACACAGTTTCAAATACTCACAACACTCTCTCTATCATGAAATGAATGAGTTTTGCCTCCTTATCTTGTTTTATAAAATTCTAAGTTATGGGTCACTCTTTTTAAAATGGACCTCTAGTATAAGACTCTCCATTATAAAAATGATATTTAAAATTTTTAATATTTTTTGATACAAATTTTAAGATATATTAAAAATACATTTACACATTATATATTTAATATATTATAAAATATATTATAAAATATAATATAAAAATATATTAAAAATATTATATATATATATATATATATATATATATATGAAACATTTTAAAATATATACATAAAAATGTCAAAAAATTAAATCACCTTAAAAAAGACGGAGGGAGTATGTAAAAGTGTGTTGGAAGAAACAAGTCTCTGTCATCTCCATCTAATTGGTTAGTTCCTATTTCCTGCTACTGCTATCACCATCTTCACTTGTATTAGATAGTAAGAACTCTCAACCTCTCCACCAAATTCACGTGAAATTATTTAATCATCTCAACTTGTTAGATATTCTACCCGATCTAAAATTTAAAATATCTTTAAAAAATAATAATTTTTAATAATACATATTTCATTATAACTTTTATATAAGCGAAAAATATTTTTAAAATAAATTTTTATAAGATAATATAAATTTTTATCTATATTTATTATAAAGTGACAAATAAAAATAGTAAAATATAAATATAAATATATCTCTAATTTTGAAACATACTGTTAAAAAAAATCTCTAATTTTAGAATGTATGTGTAGCATTATAGTAGAGGAACTTATGTGATGAGTAAATCAGGTGGTAAATTGGAAAGTCATCTGTAACTCAGATGGATTCTCTCTGAGATTGATAAATTTTTCCAAAGTTCTGAATCAACATGCTTGTTCTCATTCAACATACTCTGATACAAGTAGCGTCAATATGATCCTCCTACTATATTATTGAGAATTATTTTAATTTTAATTTTTTAAATTAACATGTAAAATTTTACGGTGTGAATTGTTTTAATATTAATTTTTTAAATTAACACATGAAAATTTATAATGTGATACGGTGTAATGTTAATTTGTCGTTCTCTACCTTAATCCTTTCATATGCACAAGCAAGTAGAAGTCAGCCCAACGCAAAGCCCAGTTGCTGGCAAGTTCTTAATGATGAAGAGAGGGCCCAGAATTCAATAACCCAACGGCTGAATCAGACATAGAGACGTATAGCCTCATAAAAAATGGTGCTTGAGATCAGACCTAGAGACTTATAACCTAATCAAAAATGGACATATAACCTAATCAAAAATAGTGCTTAAGATCAGACATAGAGACATATAACTTAAACAAAAATGGTGGTTAAAATGTACGATTTACATATAACCTAAACAAATATGGTGTTTAAAATGTATGATCGTCTTCAAACATTATGGGACTTCACATTAGAGTGGTGACTCTCCTAATATTATTATTTTCATCTACACGACTCAAACTCGAGAGTAAGAGAACTGAGCTCATGTCCACTCAACCTAATGACTTTTGGTGACATATAACCTAACCACTCTTACTTTTTATTCTTCACCAGCCTTGAACTAAAACATCAATAATTAATCAACAGCTAAAATTATGAAAAAAAAAAAAATAGACTTGAAAAATAAAATAAAGCATACTAGCATCACCATAACCATTATCAAGCCTCACCAGAAACACTGGAAAATTCAAAAATAACATCATAATCTCCATAATTTTCCAAGCAAGAAACCCTTGAACCCGCAAAACCATCATATTTTTGAAATCCTAAAGTTAAACACATGAGGAGTATCTTTGACTATAAAATGAGTCACTTTTTTAATTCTTAAAGGCAAACATTAAAATTTTTAATTTGAAAATTAATACGAATTTATATCTAATGTTAGTCAATGTAATTATAAATATTGTAAACTATCCAATAACTTTATTTTGTTAAAATATTTGTTATTTTCAAACATATAATGAAAAACATCAAATTTTCATACATTGACTCCTAAAATTCATTAAAAAATAAAAATAAAAAAATAAAAAACTCATTTTGTGGGGAGAATGAGGGAATACTTATAAATCTGTTTAGCACAGCAACATCTATATCAGCACCAGGCAAATGATGTGGGAATATGGGTTATCATGGAATAATTCTTCCTTTACTTCTCATCTCTTTTTAGATTCTCAACCCTCGTCCTAATCCAAATTAAGCCTCCTCAGACCACATAAGTAGACAAACAAGTAACACGTGGATTAATAACAACGCGAACCGAAATTACTTATATGTAAATAAATGATAAAATATCAATGAGCACGTAGACGTATAAACAACAAAAGAATATATATATATATATATATAGATTAAAGTATAGATTGTACTCTAAAATTACACCGAAAATACACTTTGTATTCTCAACTATTTTTTGAAAAAAATCACACCTAAACTTTTATTTGGTAAATTAATTGCACCCTCCGTTTGTTTTTCCGTCTAGTCCGTTAATACCACTTGAAAATTTACAACTTCTGAAGGGCAATATCGAAAAAGCTCTTTGATTTTCAGATTATCTTGCATTTAAAAAAAAACTATCAAACGACAAACAAATATCATCAGTCGTGCTTCTCTTAGTCCGACTAGAAGAAGTTTCAAGCTTTCTAGTTGAATTTCCCAATTTCAATTCCTTTAAATTATGTCTCATTTCTCGATTCTCTCTCTCGTCAGCCATGGCCGCATCGGCAAGTACCGCAAGCATCCCGGAGGTCGAGGAAACGCCGGAGGCATGCACCACCACCACATTTTGTTTGACGAGTACCATCCCGGTTACTTTGGCAAAGTCGGTATGCGCTAATTCCACAAGTTTCACAAAAAGTTTTACTGCCTCATGGTCAACATCTTCTCTCCCCGAGACACCCCCACAACCCTAATTTGGAAACCATCCTAATTTATCCGTCGCTTACCTTTCCAATTCTAGGGTTTCATAATCATTTCACTAAAACCCTAATATCATGAGCTCTGTACCTGATCTTTTTGTTAAAATTAGCTTATGTGATTCACAGATTTGTATACATATAGAGAAATGTATGTCGTGTTGTGTTTATAGTTGTAATTTATTGTGTTTCGAGAATAAAGTTTGAATTTTTATGAAAGAAATGAAGCAACCCAAGAAGAAGAAGAGATCTAGGGCTTCAAAGCAAGCTAATGGAACGAACACAGTGAAGCCTAGCAAATATTTGGAGGAAACTAGCTTTTGAACAGTTTAATTGAGACTTTTGCTTCGGTATATATGGTATATATGAGGAAGCGGCTTCTGTTTATAAGGTGGTGAGGCTTAGGGGAGAAGGTGGTGATGTAGTGAGGGTAGTGGTGAAGGTGGGGGTGTAGGCGAGTTTGAGGGAGGGGCCGGAGGGGAAGTTGGAGCAGAGGGAGAGGGAAAGGTCAGAGAAGAAGTTGGAGATGAAAGATGATGATTTTTTGACATTTTCACTTATACCCCTAAATATTTAATTTCTGTTAACATAATGAATAGAAAATGAGGTCTAGGGTGTATTTAATTGGATAAAATAAAATTTATGGTTATTTTTGTCAAAAAAATAATTTAGGATGCAAATTGTATTTTCAGTGTGGGGGCCATGGCGTGGGAATGCTTCCTTGATTTTTATATGTAGAGAAAGTAATCGATCAATGCCTTAACTTTCCATCAAATATTGAGATTGAGTTACATAAGCCATTTAATTATAAGTCCATAATATTATATGTATAAATTAAGTATGACATTAATAATATTTACACATTTAATATATAATTAGGCCCATGTTAGATAAATAATACTCTCTCCGTCCTGAAAAGGATGACCAAGATTTTGACACTTTTTGATACGAATTTTAAGATGCTTTAACAGCACATTTATAAATTATATATTTAATATATTTTTATTATATTGAAAATATGATCTACAAATATGTTAAAAATATAAAAACATATAGAAAATATAATGTATATATATGTTTTCAAAGCGTCTTAAAATCTGTGTCAGAAAGTGTCAAAAATTTTGGTCACTCTTTTCAGGACAGATGTAATTTTGGTCACCATTTTCAGGACAGATGTAGTATATATTTAATTATGACCCGTCAGACCACTTATTTGAGTTGGATTTCGTTGAATCCAACATTCTCCCACTTGCCCAATGGTTATGCATAAATTATTTATAAAATAAGAAAAATATAAGATACATCCCTTTAGACAGACCAAATTTAACAAGGTACAGAAATTGAACCAAAAGTAGTATCCACATATTTTATCATCATGAAACTGTCTTCTAATTACAATTTAAGTACATTTGTCAAACCTGACAAACATTCAACTTATAGTCACGAACAAAAAAAAAAAATCATTGATACTAGTAAGTAAATATGTCCATGAGGTCCATTCATTAGTATTTTCTTCGAAAAGCTTCAAATTTAGTGTGCACCATATCAGAAATAACAAAACATAAACATAATATCCAAAATCCATAATATAAGGTGATCACAAGACAATGTCTTGCAGTAAAATCCATGACAATAATGAAAAATTGTCAACCAAAACCTACGCTAGCAACATGTTCTCAAAAGAGAGTGGGTGGTAAATCTTTCGCTTAGGATCCACTAACATAGAAAACTTATTTATGTTCATAATAAACACCTAATGATTTTAGAGCATTTCTCATACTATATGATATTTAATACATCAAATATCTTGTAAAAATTAAAGGAAAAAACAACAGTCACACAAAATTTATTCAATGGTCTTGAAATGGAATTAATAACTTTAAGATCCTTGATGTAATTTCTCAATTATAAAGTTTGTCATGTAACTTTATAACAAGCTATATACTCAGGTTCTTTAGTAAAATAGTTCATTATTGACTGTTTAACACTCTTTTATGCAATAAATAATTTAGAGAGTATAAAACCATAGCAGGATGTAGATTTTAATTTATCTATACTCCCACAAAATCGGAATCATAATAATCAATTATGTCAAGGTTATTTATTTTCCTAAATATGAGCATAAAATCTTTAGAACTACAAATAGCTCATGACTTTCTTTATTGCTTTCCAGTGATATTGACATTAATGTAGTTTGTATCGTCCAAACATACTACCTCTATATGGTAAATTTGGACAAGTAGATACCTTAACATACATAAGACCCCCAATACTAAAAGTTAAAGAATATGCTCCATCTGGCCAATATTTAGCTCATTTCTAGAATATTGTCTCAAACTAAATTTGTCACTCTTGATGACATGAGATACACTAGGATAGCAATTTTACATAATAAATATTTTTTGAGAATTTTGTCAATATAACCTCTCTGTGATAAGCCCAATATCCAACGAGATCTGTCTCTATGAATGTCAATACCCAAAACATAAGAGGCTTCCCAAAGTTCATATCAAAATTTTTTTTGTGAGAACTCGGATTTTCATTAACGAACGATTAATATTATAAATGTTCTTTTACGATGTTTAACGAAATTATTTTCTACATCGCTACATTAAAGAAATTGAGCTGGAATAAAAATATAATGACTAAGGGCATTTTGGTCATTTTGACAAAAGTTATGACCAATGGTATTTTGGTTATTTTGACCAAAGTTATGCTCAAGGGCATTTTGGTCATTTTGGCCAAGGTTATGCTCAAGGGCATTTTGGTCATTTTTAGACTTACTATGTTCAAGGGTATTTTGGTTATTTTGACAATGTTATGCCTGAGGGCATTTTAGTCATTTTGACAAAAGATATAGCTAAGGGCATTTTGGTTATTTTGGTAAAAGTTATGTCTAGGGACATTTTAGTCATTTTGATCCAGAAGTTAAAAAGTGCTCAAAATCATAAACCGATCAAAGATATGGAACCAGCGTGGAAAAATAGTGACTCAAAACGTCGTCGGATTTTTGATTTGACTTAGCCCAGAGTTGACTTTTTGACCAGAGTGTCGTATGGAAAAACGGACAGCGCCATTGGATTCGCAGCGTGCCAAAACATAGGGATAGAGTATAATATTGCATTTTTCAAATTTTGATTTTTTAAATTATTATTTAATTATTAAATTAATCATCTTACGAATCGAGGCGAAATAGCAGTTTAAATTTTTGAATTTTTAGCCAATTGACCAGCTGGGACCCACTGATGCACAGTTCCTCAAAACCTTTTGTCTTTTCCTAAT
>JAUMHB010055560.1:0-15604 GCA_032359685.1 Pittosporum tobira
GGGGGGGGCAAAGGGGTGTTCAACAGTCGTGGATTCCAAATATGAAATCGTGTAGAAATTCACTTTGAAATTGAAAAGCTCCAGCTCCCCTGTTTTTCTGTCCTATACACTTTTTTCATTACACGTGGTTAAATTCGGTGTTGTTTCATTTAATAACTAAAAAAAAAAAAGTTGATGGCATTCCTAATCCATGTGCATCTTATCTTGCTTTTCCACTACCATGTTTAATAATTCTTATCTTATCCATAGCAAATGTTGAATTATCATCCATATAATCTTTTTATCGTTTTTATTGATACGTATCATCCATATAATTCTTGCCCGTGAACCATTTAGATAAGTTATTGCATCTATTTTTATTCTTATGAATATAATCTGCAACTGTTACTCTGGTGCTGGTTTCCGCTGTTTGCACATGGGGTGTATATTATGACAGATATGAAAGTGGTGACCGATTAAGTCCAGAGCATGAGAGAACTATATTAGAGAAGTTGCTTGCATATCATCCAGAGTATGAGAAGAAGATTGAAAGCGGTGTCGATTACATAACAGTACTTTCTCTCTCTCTCTACCCTCCCTACCTCTCACTCTTTCCCTTTAGTTTCCCTCCCTCACACACACACACACATATCTCTTGGAATCAAAACTCAAAAAGATTCTGGCCAATATCACCTTTTGAATTGCCTTATAAGTCGGGCTTAAATAGTTTAGCTTGGTTTGGCAGCCCCTTAGCGCAAACCAAGCTGTTCATTACTGGTTAGGAGAACCAGTCAAGCCAAGTCTTTAAATGAGGTATTGTTAAAACAAGTGAATCCATATTTAATCAACTTGGTTCGGTTGATTTCGGCTAAACGATTATCTAAAGACAATTTTTTTTCTCAACTATCACTACTTTCATAATAGAGATTGTTAGTTGTTCTTTAAAGTAAAGGACAGAAAATTGAATTGAGATACGTGAGTCGTTTAAGGTTTTAGTATTAAAACACAATTGGGTGAAGAGTGTTCGAACGTTTAAATGAGTTGGATTAGATCATACAGTGGATATCTTTGGTTTGGTCAATATAAATTAACAAAGAGTTAATTATTGTAAAACAAAGTTGCAAGACAAAGTTGCATAGGACTCAAAGGGGCTGGGCTGGCTTGGATTGGTTCGGCTAATTGGTTCTTGGAGTTAGCCCAAGCCATGGCTTGGTTTGTCCGCTAGTCGCTACTTGGCACACCGAGCTGTTACTGTGTTACCGAAGATCTGAAGTAACCAGGTTACTTAAAAATTCAACCACAAAGAGACATCCTTGTTTCTTGTCACTTTGTAGAATAAAATCTTAAAATATTGCTGATACTGGTTTATAGTTGATAATTGAAAGGAGTTACAGCCGTTGTGTATTAAAATGTCCATAAAGAATGTACTTCAAACTGCAGTAATTTATTTATGGTTTTTGGAGAGGCAACAGGAAACCTTGATGCTTAAGAGTAAATTCAACTTCTTGTTTGTATGATGAGGCATTAATGATGCTAGGGATCCTCATTCTTCTCATGTATGATTATATCGCCCTTCTCTAATTGTTTTCATACTTAGGCCTTGCTTGAACTAGACTGCTAATATTTCACATTCCCTCTCTTATTTATTTATTTATTTTTTTTTTTGGTCGGGAGATTGGATGTCTTCGGAATTTTGAAAGCTCGAGATGTCTATTCATGGTCCGGAAAGATGGCCAGCTGGTTGACTTTCTTACTGGAAATGCTTAAAAGGGATGATCAGGAAAAATTATCCATTGTATGCAGACAGCTTTATTCTTAGGCATTTTGGTCGGCGCAAACGTAGTGATTAAACAGTGTATAAATTTCTTACTAGTCGTCCTTACTCTGTATCATGGTCTTAGTTTGTCTCCCTTATTATTTATTGTATGCATTATATATATATTACCGAAACATATTGAAAAGTTGGGAAGAAATTATTGGAATTTATATTTTACATAATTGCATATTTCTGCTTAATAGCTTATAAGTACTTTTTGATGATAGTCGTATAAATTGGCCTCTACTTTTTCCACATGTAGAGTTGCATTTTGTAATAGTAATCCTGATTTTGTGGCAACACCGTGACTAAAAGACCTCGTAATTTTTGTTGGTTTTGCATGCGCCTTCATGGTATGTAATGGAGGTTTTGACATTGGATGTGGCTGGGAGTAGATATTCCAGAAGACCAAATCTGTTGTGCTATTAAATAATAGAACCACTATTTTCATATTTTTACGCCCCTGGAATCAGTAAGAAAACAAATGCTAGTTCTTCCCCACACCCTCCCTTTCAAACTATCAAAAATAAAAGAAACAAGAGGAACATTTAAGTTAACTCGTTCAACGACTTTTGACTTTTATCATATTGGATTGACCAAAATTTGGCAATTCAAGCGGATCGAAGACGTACTTGGAATTAAAAATATCTAAAATATGGAATAAGTAATTCCACCGGTCTCTGCATCATCATTATTTCTTTAGTACCCACCTCCCAATCCCTTACTGTGGATGTAATAGAGAGGGGCATAAAGCACCGTATCTGCACCTGAATCCATCCATCGACAAAATTTGTATACGTATATTTTCTATTTTAACTAATTGTAAAGTAATAATATTTTGTAAAATATAAATTATATGTGTGAAAAAAAAATAATAATTCCTTAAATAATACAGTACGTCCTTCTCTTTTGTGAAAAAAAACAAAAATTAAGAATAAAAAATAAATAAAAAGAATTGAGATAATGCTTCAACTTCGTCCAATTTTTTAGCCTTTATTGGTTGGTGAAGAAGACTCAGCTCCAAACTTACAATTTATTGATTTATATTTTATCCATGTGTGATGTTGACTTCTGAATTATCAACTTACAATTTCTTTTTCTTTTTTGAATTTATGGATATATATTAAATACTCCCTCCATTTTAAAAATAATGATATCGGATATTATTTTTTTGTCTCAAAATAAATAGTATATGCACGTATATTAATAAAAATATGTAGTATATATTTAAAGAGAAATTTTTTTATAAATGTATTCAAATTTTTTGTGACCCAAATTTTTTTTCTTTCATAAAAAATTATTATTTTTAATTTTTAAATTTTAAATTTTTTTTTTTTTTAAAAGGAGAGAATATTACAATGAATCCATTATCTTTCTCCATCTTATCTGTTTAAATTCAAATCTTGCATTTCTCCATCTGTTGAAATTCTAACCGCATCACTGTCATCCGTCGACCTTAGCCGCCATTAGAAAATTTTCCACTTTAAAATCGGACTCTCATTTTTGAATTTGTCTCGCTTTCATTATAACACTCATCTTCATTTTGAATTCAAATTTTTTATTCTATCGTATACTTCATCCTCTATTTTATTATAATTTAAAAATTATATATATATATTTATTTCTTTATTTTATTTTATTTTTAATAAATTTTTTAAACGATACAAAAGTGACAATTAAATTAAAATAAAATAGGTGATGGCACATAGAATAAAATAAGTGATCTTAATTCCTTCCTTTTTTCTTAATTATGTAAAACACTCATTGAAGCCTAGTTAGTAACGATCAAAACATATTTACTCCCTTGATTAGCGTCAAATTTTTTTTATTTCTCTATGTTCTCAACCTCAATATAAATATAACGTTATCCCCCACTAAATTAAATATTAATTATTTAAAAATATAGCATTTTAATATTTGCAATTATTTTAAAAAAGAAAAATAGTGTGCATTCACCTTTAACTAACAAGTGCAGAATTTGGAATAAGATGATAATTTATCTTGGAACTTCTACTACTCGTATTATTTATGCATAAGGGCCTAATAAGGCACAGTTTTGAGACACCCCCGCCCCGCGCCCAAAAAAAAAAATAATAAAATAAAATAAAATATTACTCCACAATTTGATTTGAAGTCCAGGATTAAGCACGCTGCGTAAAATAAGAAATCACGTGAATTGCGTACGACACTTATTTCGTTGAACAATACTCCGTTTCTAACACGTATACGGCTTGGATATTCCCACGTTTTGATCATTCATTGGCTACAATCAGATCGTTCTACAATGATTGGTCCACGTGGCACTCATCACACCACGGCAACTTTCTTTATTTACGAATCCGCCCCCACCTTCCTTTAAAGTCACCCCCAAAATTAGAGGCTGAGACAGCGGACACTTGTCAAGCACCGCCCGCCGAAAAACGTCTCTTAATTTTAGAGAGAGAAAATATTTAAAAAGTCCGGGTAATAATGTCGCTAATTTCTTAACCTGTTTTCGTGGATAATTAATCAACTTATTACAACTACTTTTCCTTACACCAACTGTTTACTGTAGTGGTACATGTTTTTTTCGCTTCTAATAATGTAGTATTGGGAATAGTTTTCAGCTTATCTCTTGAGGTTGTTGGTATCTATATCTACTTTTTGTTGGCTTTGGATTACGTAAGATTCTGAACTTTTGCTCGTGTGGGTGGTGGTGATAATCTGTTCTTGAGAATTAAAATGCACTACAACTAGGGTTTTGCTTGTTATAATTATTGGTACAATATATCTGTGGATATGTGTTGTGCTTGTTTCTTTGGCTCTTGGTTGTGAAATGCAACAAAAGACTTGATTTTGATTCGCTTAATTTGGTTTTTTCCGCAGAGTAAGCTTGATTCAGCTTTGGATATCATATTGTTGACACCCATTTCAAAGAACAAGGATATGATGAATTTGAACTTCAAGGACTTTGGCAATGAGCCCCCAGGGGATGGTGATGGTAGGGGACGGCTGCAAGGGAACCTTTCATTGGCCCGGCAAACGTCTATTTATTCCTTGACCTTTGATGAGCTTCAGAGCACCATGGGTGGCCCTGGTAAGGATTTTGGATCTATGAACATGGATGAACTGTTAAAGAGCATCTGGAGTGCTGAGGAAACACAGACACAGACGGTGGGGGCCACCAGCGGTGTGCAAGAAGGGGGTGTCCCTGGTGGGTACTTACAGAGACAAGGCTCATTGACTTTGCCAAGAACATTAAGCGTAAAGACTGTTGATGAAGTTTGGAGAGGCATTTCCAAGGACTATGGTGGTGGAGTGAATGAAAGTAGTGTCTCAAGTATGGCTCAGACTCAGAGGCAGCCGACTTTGGGAGAGATCACTCTTGAGGAGTTTTTGGTGAGAGCTGGGGTTGTAAAGGAAGATGCTCTACCTGAGGCAAAACCTAGTAATGAGAATGGGTTGTTTGGTAATGTTTTGCATTCTGGGAATAATCCAAGTTTTGGAATTGGATTTCAGCAGACTGTTCAGAATTTGGGGTTGATGGGAACTAGAATTGCTGATAACACAACCCAAATTGCCTTTCAGTCTGGAAATTCGCCGTCGACTGTTAACGGGGGCAGATCTAGCCAGCAGCAATTATTTCCTAAGCCAACTATACAAAGCAATGCTCAGTTAGGGAGCCCAGGAATTAGGGGTGGAATCCTGGGAAATTCAGATCCAGGGATGAATGGTAATCTAGTTCAAATTGCTGCACAAGGGGGAGGGCTTGGAATGGTTGCTTTGGGAGCTGGGGCTGCTACGGTTTCAACGGGATCTCCAGCAGTTTCGTCCGATGAGATTGGGAAAAATAATGGAGATACATCTTCTGCGTCCCCAGTTCCTTACATGTTTAATGGTGGCTTACGAGGAAGAAAATGCAGCACTGTGGAGAAGGTAGTTGAGAGGAGGCAGAGAAGAATGATAAAGAATAGAGAGTCTGCTGCAAGATCACGAGCGCGTAAACAGGTAACCTTCTTGAACTATTCTCAGTGTCTCCCCCTCCTAGCAGAATAAATCATAGAATTTGTCCTCTAAGACATACATACACAACCTTTTTACCGACTTGATAAAAATGAACTTCCTTTATTTACTAATTACAACCTCATTTGACATACGTTGCTCATACAGCTTCTAAATTTCACGGCAGTTCATTTCTTAACTTGCCAAACACAGTAACCTCAACTTATCAACTTGGTGATCATTTAATGTTTTGCATAAATGAAGAACTTTCTTGCATTTACATAATATTTGCCAGAGAAACCAATCATACCAACAGGCTTCAACTCAACTACACCTTTTAACCCAAACTCTTTGGGGGGTAGGCACTGACAGGCTTATAGAGTTATTTTTGTCCATCTCCATTTTGGTAATTTGGTTTCCATCCAGACATGGCTTGTAATAATTTGGACCATAATATCTTTCCTTTGAATTAGCTTATAATAGAAGCAGCTTCCACTTGATGACATTAGTTTGTAGGTATTGCATCAGGAGGGACTCTTTGAAACAACCATGTTCTAAATCTACGAATACTGATGATAATGTTTTATTTTAGAACATATGTTTTAAATTTTAGTGCAAACTTTTCTCCTCTTCGGCTTTCTCAGGCGTATACAGTGGAATTGGAAGGAGAAATTGCAAAGCTGAAAGAGGAAAATGAAGAATTGCGGAAGAAACAGGTATGTTGATATTATGCCTTTCTATTTAGGGATACCCTTCTGTGTGCCCACTTTTAACGTATGAGAACTTTTATGTTCTGAACTGTTGCTTAGTTACTGCAGGAGCAAATAATGGAAATGCAGAAGAATCAGGTAACCTCAATTTCTCGTTTGTAATATGGTAAATTTATCTATCAGCCTTATTTAATTATTCTGATGGCTGGTCTAAGCAACATCAAGAAATTTTCATACATATCAAGGGATTTTCTTTAGGTCATCATTACATAACAAGCCTACTATGCAATAAAATTTATGGTACCTCCTTCCAGTGCCTGAGATATGAATTTTGCTATCAATTTGACCTCGCCATCTTTCTTTCTTTCCTTTTCCTTTGTTTTCATTTTCTTGGTTGACCTTTCAAGGAGTCATTGTCTATTAGTTTGGCAGATATTGATTGGAAAACATACAATGGGATAAATATTACTCCTTCCATTTCGAAATACGAGTATAAAAGCATTATCTACTTTTGAAAAATTGACTTTTAACACTGACATGGAAAATTACATGAATTAATTTAGTTTTAGTCAATACAATTGTGAAAACCTTGAAGTATATGATAAATATTAGTTACAAAAATTAAAAAACTATTAGTTGCAAAAGTTAATTTTTTTCAAAACTCAAATGAATTCATGAATTTGAAAATGACTTTTCAAAAATTAATAATGTTTTTTATATTTTGGAACGGAGGTATTCTTTTGACATGTGTCATTGCCAACATGCTGTGTTTGCTCTGAAAATTTCTGATAATGTTAATTCCACAGACAATATTTGCACTTGTTAAACAGGCTTTGGAGAAGATGAACAAACAAGAAGGAGATAAACGACCCTGTTTAAGGAGGACACAGACTGGTCCATGATGAAGAATACAGTGGCATACTTCGCTTTCTGGAATTTGATTATAAAATGGATGGTTGTACATATTTAAGGGATATACGTAATCTCTCTGTAGTTTAGGAAATTAAAATTTTCACGTTTCCAGTTCTGAAGTCTATGCGCTTCTTTTACAAACACCATGCTTAGGCAGAGGAAGGGAAGTAAAACAGAAAAGGTCTCATATGTATGTCAGCAGCAGAACATTTAGTTCCCTATTATCTCAGTTGGAATTTGTCTTCTGTTTATGCCACAAAAATGTGTAAGAAATCCCTTTTGCATTATTTATTATCAGATGGTTCGTATTTGGTGCAGGCTTGTCTCGTACGGTTTTTTCTCCAGGTGGTTCATCTCCTTAGATATGGTTGACTCAATAGCTTTCTCCCGTAATATTTCATTGACCCATTATCCTGATTTATTATTTATTTATTTATTTGGCAGGAGAGGAATTTAGATAATGCAGACATGTAAGACGAATTTGTAAGCTCGGGAACTACAGCTATTATATAATTTATTGCCAAAAATATAAGCGTCAAAACTTTGTCATATTTGGCAACTTAATTCTAAATCTTGAAATTGGCATTGAAACTGAGATTTAAATTACAATCTATTCTATGAAATTACAAACAATGACTCCAATTCCCAGGCCTAGAATTGACGTGCCAAACTTATCGTTCGAGTTGCATGGTATGGTGCACGTCCAAGAAGGAAACACCAATTCATGTTCTCATCAGACTTGAAATACTGGAATATTAGAATAATATTTTTAGCAAGGATAGCCATGGGTACAACCATTGCTCTTCCAGGATATCATGTTCCTATGATCCCTTCCTCTGAATCTTCTAGCAATTAGCCCACCATTAACAGGCTTGCACAGCCCAACATCAATAACAGAGTTACTCTTTCTCCTCTCAAAAGATCCGGTGCCCTCACCCATGTAAAAGTCGAATAGCATAGCTAGGAAACATACTTGATGACCTAAGATGAAGTTTTCTTCTTCTGATGGTATCATCTTAATTATGTGAACATTGATCTACAAATCACAGATAACATTAATTCAGCAACAACAAAAATTAAGAATCATTGTGAATTTGGAGAGAAAAAATTCTGAACTATTCCAAAATGGTAAGATAAGGAATTAAAGGCAAAACAATCAAGTGTTTTCTCCCAATGATGTCAAATCTGCAGTTTTTAATTTCCCAGAAACTATATTTATCTATGAGGAAAGGTTTCATGATATTGAAGGGGATAACGAGCAATTAAGATGATGACTTTATTATGATAACATATCACTTATGCATGAAATACCTTTTGATTCCTAACAAATCAGTGCAAGAATCTACAGTTCAATGATTTCAATTCTATGTTTACCTAGGATTACAAAATTCTCAAATGCTTACCTCTGCTTCCATGGCACGAAGTTCATTGTGCCATTCTGATTCATCAGTATCTATATTCAACTCAAAAAGAGGAGGCCTTAGAGGATACTCCATGAAGATCTTGACCTGTCATAACAGATGTAGGGTGAATCATCAGCAAAGATTCTAGAAATAGAAATCGAAAGATAAGGGACAAAGTAAATTTAATCTACCTTGGCTTGTAACTTAATGCTCCTATCACCAATATCCATTACTTTGTTCAAAACAAGACGATATTCCTGGACCCCACACTCTACCCATGAGTAATCAACAATATCAACCTTAGTTTCAGTCTCCTGCTCAATTTCTGCTGGCTCATCCAGTTCACTGCCTGAATCTAACACCAGATCTATATCTTCGTCGCTCTTTCTAAAACTAGGGGATTTTCCTTTGCTGATTGGAGATATTATTACACTCTTTGAAATCAAAGCCAGACGTCTGGATTGCTCATAATCAGATACTTTTGAGGCTGTGATTTCATCATCATTTACAACATTCTCTACGCCTTCCTTGGGAGTTTCAGGTCTTCCCTCCATATCAATCTCTGGAAGATTCTTAACCTGCTCTGATTCAGTGACAGTCAAAGATGAAGCTAAATTAAGAAAGGATCCCATGTTTGACCAGCTATAGATACTGCAACTGGGGGTATGCGAAGCCCATGGAACGCTGTTACAAGCCATAGCTGGCCACTTCAGCTTCAATAGCGAGTCAAGCTGTTCCCTGTAAACCAAACAAAAATTTCAAGCTTTCAATACGCATTTCCAAGTTGTGACTATGAAGAACATTACGAGTGCCCTTACTGAAATAACTAACATTAAAAGAAAACTATATTGATTTCTAAATATGAGAATCCGGATGTAGAAGCACACACTAGTGTCAAATGAAGCATAAGTGCATAACTTAGAAAGTTCCAATGCATCACAAATGTAAACATCAATCGAGTTTCAACAAACTTAAACAATAACTACATTGTAAATCTGCCTCATTGTAGCTCCCCATTCTAAAGATCCATGTCCCAAAAATAAAGACTCACGCAAGAGCCAGTTGAGCCTTTTTCCTAGCACAAATCCTTTGCAAAACTGTCTCTATACGATTCTGCTGGTGATAAACTGACAGACCAGTAATAATGGTTGAACTTTTGGCCGCTTCATTGATTTGGCCTGAAAGCAAAGGTGACACCTCGGGCAAAAAATCAATTCCAGCCAAATGTTGGGCCCATTTATACGGACGTGAAGCTCTCGTTTCATCAAATACAACGGCATTACCAAGGCAGAGTTTTGCTGACTGCAAAACAAACAGAAAAATATTACCGAAGGAAGATGAAATTTGGGCAATATATGTATGAAAATCACCTAGAAGATACGTAAAACTAAGAATCACCTGGTGGGGAAGCTCAAGGCCTGGGTCATCAGGAAACAAGTTGCATAAGATGTTATGATTGGGCCCTTCATTGGACCCTTCAATCTCAACACATATGACATGCAGCTTCAATAAGTATTCAAACTTCAATGTGATAAGTTTCATTGACTTGGGATCAGAAGCTTCGTCATCGTGTATATGGAGGATTACTTTTAGCGGATGAGCTTGATATAGTCCTGCTGGGTCTAGACTCTCCTTGCCTGGAACTTTCTTTGACCGCTTCCTCCTCCTCTGGCCATCATCTTCGTCATCGGGAGCATCATCCTCCAACTTCAAATTTTCTAGGCTGGTAGATGACCCTGTGCCAATTTGCTAAAAATTAAAACTCAATCTTCTTAATAGATAAAAAAAAAAGTACCATCTCCCTCAATGGGATCTAAGAAGGGGGGTAAAGCCCTAATCAATCAACAATATGGTACAAGCAGAAACATATTCAGGTCATAAAACTTAAAATAGCTGTAAAAGAGCCAAGTCAAGCCGAGGGTCGGCTTGTCAAGCGGCAGCTTGAGCTTGAGTAAACTTTAAATGAGCAGAGACGAGTTTTCAACGAGCTTGGACTTTACTGTACAAACTCGGTTCATTTAATAAATGAGCTGCTTAAGCAACCCCATAGTAATTAAGGCGCTACCCAAGGCGCAAATGTTGTTTGGAGCCTAGGCGTGAGGCATAGGCATAAGGCGTGTGCCTTGTTGAAACGAGAAATATACCAATACAAAAATATATTTATAATTCAATTACATTTTAGGTATCAAGGAAACGATTTTCTTACCTATATAGTCCAACTACCAATTAAATAATAATATATAGCATAGTTATCAAAAATAACATTAAAACCAAAAGTAACATTCAATTACCAGGGTCTTTATTTGCTTGCTGATGGGCAAAAGTATGAGCATCCTTGATGCTCCCTACAATTTCCAGATCAATATTTTCACCAAACGCTTCCTTTTGTGCCACTAACTGTGAATATATTAAATAGAGTGGAGGTGGAAGCAACTCCGCAAAGTGTTTCTGCTTTAGTTTCTTTGAATGCTGAAACCCTAGTTGGTGCTGCACCGGCAACGATGCTTTCTTGAGAGACTTAAGGTGTGAAGGGAGGCTTGATAAAAACTTCTTCCGGTTAGCAATCGTCTCAACAAGGGTTTTCCTTTTCTGTTCCAGTATCTCACGAAGTTTGCATAATTCTTTCCGCTTATACAATAAATAAAATCAATTAAAACACATCAAATAAGGGAAAATAAAACATACATAATAATATTAATAGAAAATAAAACCATCACAAAATTTCATCTCCTAGATAAACTACTCATTATGTATAAATCACTAATATTAGAGGTAGATAAGTACATATCAATTATATCCAGAGAAAGTACACATATGAAATCTTGTGTACCTGGAATAGCTCAAAATTGAGCCTCTTAAGCATCAGATTTTGTGCATTGTCACTTGAGATTACAGAGTTTTTAATATCTTCTGGAGCATCTCTAAAAAACTCTTCCTCAGGCACAAGTTCAATATCAGGATATTTAGACTTGAAGTCTTTGCAAGCCTTTATCGCTTTCACATAATGATTTTTCTCATACATCAAATTCTGGAGCTGCAGGGCTGTGAAGTCTACAGGTTCTTTCGCATGCTCTGTCTCTTGTTTCACAAGATCTTCTTGGATCAAGATGGAACGGTTTGCCTGCAAGAGATTGTTTTAAGCCAAATGGAATTTCAGAGCAATAACTAGATGTTGTACTTCAGAGTTCAGACATATGTAAAAAATGTAACGATAAGATGTTACAAAATTCAGCATATAATCATGGTCATTAATTATCCTTCCAACTGCACTCTTAATATTAACCAAAGCCTGATAAAAAGTACGGAAATGATAAACCAAGAGAATATAACCAGCTTAAGGCTTTACTAATAATCCTAGTTATAAAATCTTTTTAGTTTAGAGGGTTAGTGATGTAGGACAAGTAAGAACTCTCGGTGAGCTAAAGGGGAAAAAGAGATGTGCTTCACTCTTTCAAGGAGTAGATGCCTGCAATCCTAGCACATAGTCGAAAGCATATAGCTTTCTTGGAATGGTTCAACTCATTTAAATTATGAGATTACACTTAATAAATAAATTAATCCAAACTAATGCAAATACTAGATCAAACAAAATAATACTCCCTCCTTTTCACATAAAGAATCCTGTTTGTTAAATTATTTAGTTCCATATAGAGTTCCATTTTGATTGATAGTGTCACTAGATGAAACTCAGAGAAGAAAAAGAAGAGTTTTGTTATTATTCACTCACAGCATACAAAGATAGCTACCTGTTCACATATATATATAAACAGATACACGAACAAACTTGATCAACAACTAACAAATTAACCAATACTCTAACTGCTTACAGATGCCGTATTACCATTATCCTCTTCTGCCTTACCCATATTAACAGATAGTATAAAATTACGTAATATCCTCAACTTTAGGATGACAACTACATTATCATGGCACCACCCGCTAAACTAAACATCCATTATTTTAGGGATAAAAATGGAATGAAAATATATCTTTAATAATTGTGAATTTTTCAAAAGGTACTCCTTTTATGGAACCAGGTACCCTAATTTAATTATTAGGGTTGTAAGCTGCACAAATTTCACCTATTTCCTTAACCGCAACATCATATATAGTTCATAGTTCTTTGAGCAGAAACTTACATATTTACAGTAATGCCATTGGCCAATCAGAATTAGTCAAACAATTCTCAAAGCAACTATAGTAATCCAGCACATATGTAAAATTGAAAAAAAAAAACATGTGAATCGAAGCTTTGGAGAGAAAAAATGACCTGGCGGAGAGTCACGAAATTGAGGAGCATGTGAGCAACGAGTTGAGGGAGTTGAGATTTGGAGTCGCCTTCTTTCTTAAGAGATAGCATCTTGGCGACGATCTCCTCGATCGAGCTCTTGCTGTTTTGCAGCATATCGTACGCCGAATAATCTATCTTGCGCTCCGGCAATATCTCACCTGGTTCCGCCATTGTCGCATCCATTTGATTTTGGTCTCCTCCTCCTCTTCTCTTCAGCAGCTCAGCTCAAGTTACTATGTCGATACCTGCTAACCTGCGCCTCCTTTTACACACTACACATATATTACCGGTCGAAATAATGAAATATATAGCCCATTAGACAGTTGGGCTTCACGGAATTGGACCTTTGTTCTTCGTTTGTCAAGAATACAGATCCTTAAAATTTTATTATTGAGCCCATAATTTTTATATCAGACCGTGGGATGAGTTTAACCGACACCAATATATTAAAAACAAGTGTTTTCGCAATATACTAGGCACTCGTCATAACTTTTTTAACATATATTTTAAAAATAAAAATAAATATAAATATAGATAATCGAATAATTTATGATTCATATTTTATATAATATTTAAATTATTGAAATTTTATTTATATATGAGTATTGTTATATTCTTCGATTCGAATGTTTTCCGATAGACACAGTGACACTCCATAATTAAATTCAAATTAAAGACTTTTTTTGTTTTTTATGTCTGTCATAATGTTTTCGGAGTTGGAGAATATATAATTTTTTCTTATATTTTAGTTTGTCTCATAAAATAAAAACAATAATGCTTTTTGATTTGCATTTATTTGTTATTTTTAAACTAAGTATGATAACTTAAATTTGTAACTTGACTTTAAAAAAATTAAAACAAGTATTTTCTTTTTGTCCTAAATTGAGGAAGTTTAGGATAACAAAAAGTTATAAAATAAATTAAAAAAAAAGTATAGTAATACTTTATCTGTAAGAACCCAATAATTTAAATATTTTATGAAATTATTTATCTTAAATAATATAGTATTGTTAGAGATAAAATAAATAATGTGGTGCTAAATGTAAAAAAAAATTGACAAAAAGAATATCAATGTTAATACTAGGGAATATTTATTCATATACTATGTGCTGCGTAACGACAAAATATTAGTGAACCCCATAGTAAAATACATGTGGATCCTACTAAGATTTGTTTGATGACTTTTAAGCCACCGTAAAACTCAAATAGTTAATAATTACTGCACTGTCACTTTCTACTATAATATTACTCCGGCAAATATTGCAACAATAATATGACACCGACTCAAATAGTATATATATATATACTGGATGTTGATGTATCTGATAAATAATTTTATTCGGTCGGTGTCAATTTGGAAACAATTATCAAATATATTAATAATATTTAGATTGTGGTATAGTTGGATATATGAAATTAATTGTGTTATAGTATAACTGTCATATAATAAATGATTTCATGAGTCAGTGGAATAATTATTAAATTTATTGCATATGATACTTATGAAGTGCTTAAAGAATTATTAGTAGAAAAGATTGAAAAAGGTTATGTTAGTTGGATATGATCTTTAATTAGTAAGTGACTAATTTTGGATAAGTACAACGATTTAATTATTAAACGGTTGAAAGTAATACTTATTTGAGTAAGTGTGAAAATTTTGATATAATTGAGTGGTGAAAATTGTTACAAATAAAATTTATAAAAAATAGTTATATGATATGATTCACGTGTGTTAGAGTATAAGAGACGCTTGGTAGATAAAGATTATTGTGTAAAAATTGAAATTTTCGGTAGAATATTTGAAGTTGCGTAAAATATGAAATTAAGTTTTGGTGTTTTATTCTTATTTTTCAAAAATCATGAGATAAAATTTTATTTTTATAAATAATTTTCAAAAAAATATTTTGGAATTGTCGGATGAATTATTTTATTAGGAAAGATTATTGGAGAAGGTTGACAAAATTTTTAGTATAAATAGATGATATTGGAATAAATATTTTTCACACCTTACTTCATTTTCTTCATGATATATTGAGTGCTTTATTGATATTATAAAGTTTTTGTGAGTAATTATAGGTAATACTTATTTTTATTTTTTTTTATCTTTGACAAAATAATTTTAAACCTACATTACACACTCATACAAAACTTGTAAATTACATTTACAAAACTATATTATATAGGAGAAGTATTATTTGCAAGATTTATATAAAACTTTCACTTTTACGCTTCCACAAATATTTTTCAAGTTATTATAAATTTTTAAATAAAGTTATTTTAATATGATTGTTAAATCATACAAAATTATTTTATATTATAATTGGTATTTGATAGACTTGTGAAATAATGGTCAAAATATATACTTAAATATAGTTTCATGATTGATTATATTATAATATGCAAAATAATTTATATGTCAACTACTCGTAGGAAGACACTGTGACACCCCCAAATCTGGGCATCCACACCCCGACTTGGGTTGCCAATTTATTATTAAATCCATGTCTTACAA
>JAUMHB010055571.1:0-13122 GCA_032359685.1 Pittosporum tobira
TCTTCAAGCACTTCATAAGCATCATATACAGTAAATTTAATAATTTATCCACTGACTCCTACAATTATTTCTTATCTAACAGATATGCTATATCATAATTATTTTTATATATCCAGCTATACCACACTTTAAAATAATATTAGAATGTTTGATAATTGTTTCTAATACTATTGCAGATATTTAAAATTACTAATACTGATCGTAAAAAATTATTTATCAAATACATCAACATCAAGTATGTATACATATATATATACACAATTATTTATAATATTGTTGCAATATTTGTCGGAGTAATAATATAGTAGAAAGTGACAGATCAGTAATTATTGACCATTTGAGTTTTACGGCGTCTCAAAAGTCATCCGACGAATATTAGTGAGGTCCACACGTTTTTTATTGTGGAGACCACACGTTTTTTGTTTTTCGTTTTTCGTTGTGGGATCCACACGTATTCCGTTGTGGGGTCTACAAATACTTTGCGGCGTACAGTACGAGAACAAATATTCCTTAGCTTTAACATTGACATTTTTTTTGTCGGAAACTAATATTTGCATTTAGCATCCTATAATTTATTTTATCCCCAAAAATATTATACTGTTAAAAATAAATAAATTTCGTAACATGTTAAAAATATTAGGTTCTTACATAAATATTGGAAGATTGATATCTACACTAAAATATGCAATCTAAAATTCATACTCTGTTCAAAATATTATAAAATAATTTATTTTATGTGCACCAAATTAGATGGTTTAATAGCAATTTTGGAGCTTAAATATTACTCAAACTCCGAATTTTCAGTAAAAGTTAAGAAATAATAATTTTTAAATGCATTAGCGCTAAAAAATTTTATTTAATAAATATAAAAATTTGCCCTCAAATTACATGTAATGCAAAAATTAAGTATAATTATATTTTCTATTTTTAAAAAAAAAATTATTATAATTTAATTGGACACTTTATTTAATTTCCTAAAACACTTTCGTCAAAAACTTTATTATCAAAAAAAAAAAATATCTTATAATAATGCAAAGCAACTTACTCAACACGGCGTTATATTTTGTTCTTGGAACATGTCCCTTCCAAGTAGAGCGGTTGTACTGGTGCTATAAATCCTATTTTTGTAATTCTTAATTTTGCTATTTTGGAAATTATATATATATATATATATAATTTAGTTGGGTTCACCTTTACAGCTAAAATTAATTATAAATCTTTGGATAGCCAACCGATCCAAATGGCTGAAAAGTAATCTAATAACTTGTAGATTTTGACTAAATCCAATTTCCCCTAGATTTTGTCCTGCATGAGGTTTGCTTCCAAAATTTTGTTAATGATGAATACTTGGTTTCAGGCCGAGCTCGGCCCAAATTCATGTCTGGGCCATCGTAGCCTTATAGGTAGGTTCAAGACTCAACTTAAATAACTTTAAAGACTCCAAAATTAATTAATTTTGAGCAAATTCGTATAAAAATATTAATACTAAAAATAGACTTTCACATAAAATATACAAAAAGATAAGGAAAACATTTAAATTGCATAAATTCGAAGACAATGAATTGTTTAGTTAAAAATGGACTTTCAAACAAGGTTACACATATACATTAAACTGATTTTGAGTTAAAGTTATCATTTTTCACTAGTATATATTGCATATAAAACAATAATAAGTATGAAAACCAAATACAAATATGAGAGGGGGGATCGTCATAAATTAATTAGTGTTAGGCTTTTCACTTTGGTCCTGATTAGGACAACGTGGGATCCCATGTGGCAACCTAACGCTCTCGTGGCAGTATGACATTAGATTGACCATCTTCGAGGCTTGGCTCTGCCCCATAAAGCAGCATATCCGACCGGTCATCCTCAAGGCTCAACAGCCGCCTCGCCTAAAGAAGGATTGGCCGTCAGCATTCGACTCCCAGAAAAATACAAAACTCGGCTAATCGGCCTCCCATGGGGTTTGCACCCGCATCGGTCCACTCGGACCATACCATCAGAAACTCCCAAATTGTCTTCGGCCTTGGCCTACTCAGGCAGCGAATCCATTCGGCCCCGTCAGACGTGTCCGGCGGCCGAAGGCAATATAGCAAATTCCCAGACGGTGTCAAATCAGCCGCTTAACCCTGCAGCCATGTCAACTCAAAGGAAGCGTGTCACACCTGCTGTCAACTCACAGCAGACGCATCATGCCTACTTTATGGAGCTGCGGGTCAAGGTAAAAGGGATACAAATATCTCCTCCTCTAAATAGAAAGGGGGACTTCTGCTCAAAACACAAGACAGAGCCAACACTTTATAACTCATCGGTAAATTCACCGGAACATGACACTACTCCAAACTCCACAAGAGTACTCCGGTAATCCCTTTCCTCTCCCACTCGATAAACAAATCATCATCTTTATCCTTGTTAACTTAAGCATCGGATAGGGGAACAAGGGAACACCTCCATTGTGTTGCCCATGTTTCAGGTTCGCTTGCTCCTGCTGCTGACGTGTGCCCATTTGAAAAACAGAGTTTGGAGGAGGTTCAAGATCAGAGCTGTCCCAACATGATGCAATATTAAAAGTGTCATTATGCAATATTTCATAATTAATATAAGGAATGTATTTAACTATTTATAATTTTCTTATGTGGATTTATTTTCATGTAACTTCCAATTTTTATAATTATATAGATTTTAATCAAATAAAATTAAATGAATTTTTAGTTCAAAATATTATAAATTGAAATTTCAAATGTAAATAATCTCATTATATTTTTTGACGAAGAGAGTATTATGTTGCAAACTTGTTAAATCTATTTTTCTTACGTTTTTATACAATGAAAATATATTTAATTAAATTTAAACATCAATTGTGTAGTACCTTAAGTGTGTGTTTCTCGACCGATAGAAGTGAAAAGGAATGATAGAAGTTTTCTTTTCCTAACATTTATTTTTTTCAAAACTAAAAAAATTTAGTAAGAAAATTATAATTTGTTATCAGTATCAAAAAATAATAACAATTTTATATGAGGAGATATCAATATCTTTCTTTTTTTAAAGTCTAAAACAAACTTATATAGTAGTTATTTTATTCTTTTATTTTCTTTTTTTCTTGTTTTTAAAATTCTTTTTTTTTCTTTTCTTTTGTTTACTGCAAGCTCACAGAGGTAAAATAAATGTATAAACGAATCGAATAAAGTTTAGTATTGATTTGTTCATATTCTACTTATATAATTTATTAAATTTAAAATAAATTTTGTGTATTTCTCATTTAATTATCGAATTGAGCATGGATACGAACTAAACTTGAATAATTTAAAATTTTTGATCGAATAGATCAAATATCAATTAAAAAATAATTTAATAAATTTTGAATAATTAATTAAATATAAAAAATATATTTATATTTTACTTATTAATATTTTAAATCAAGTTTAAATTAAACTTTTAATTGTGTAATTTAAAATTCATTTTCAACTGTTGGATTCTATTTTTAATCCCTAGCCGGGGACCAGCCACGATGGAGGGTACTATGTTTTCCCTGTAAGAACGAGAGAATACTAGGCTATGTTAGTTCGTTATGCATTCCAGAAGCTAATCAAGAGACTCATCCACCATCTTCCTCATCTATCCTCTTGTCTTTTCAAATGATGCTACAAATTGAGTAGAGAAAGTGAAACAAATCAGTATTTTGTCCATCTAAAAATTGACGAATTATTAAAAAAAAATATGAATAATTGGTTATGGAATTCAAGAAAAATAAGTAGACGAGGGAGAGTGAAGAAGTAATTAATTAATAGACACCCATGAAAGCTCTCTCTCTACCACCCTTTGGATATTATTGCAGCAGCTGCTCCAGCTCTACTTCGAAGATTGTAGCCCAGAAGGGTAAAAAGCCCCAATCATCTTCTCTTAAGGTACCCACCTCCCCTTCTTTCCTACTCTTTCTTTCATATTTCATTTTATTTTCTAGTTGTTTTTCCAGTTTGAAGCGAATAAATAATAGACATCTTTGTATGAATCCAATCAAAATGACTGCACTAATTACCCACATAATAAAATTATAGTTACCCCAAGAGATTGTAGTAACAGTATTGAGCTCCAAGATAGGCGCTTGAATAGAATTGGTTTTTGCTTGGTTCGTAGGATATTGCATGCAACTGGTGGTTTAGCTAGTATGCATCCGGTTGTGGGTTGCGGGTCTACTGTCATCAAAAAGTAAATTGTCTTATTATTTTTTTGTAGCCGCAAGTTGTGCTTTCTGATACTGGGTACTGAAATAATAAGACAATTTACTTGCATCCTGCTAATTTTGAGTGTGGTTTATTGCCAAAGCACCATTAGTTATTGCCAAAGAAAATGCTGTTGTCAACAATTGCACAATGTTATAGCACTTAGGAAAATTTCCAATCTATCAACACTTGACATAAGAAGTGTTTGAGGAGCCATGATGAAGCTATGCCCATCAAGTGTTCGACAAAATTCAGTTCTATCCTTGACAAGCCCATGATATGTTATCCTGACATGTCACCAAGGGTCAAAAATTAGGCCAATTGCCCTACAGTAATTGTTCTCAGTTATTTTATGCTTTAGAGGTTTGTTAAAGCTACCCAATTGCCAGATAGATCTTTAACTGGAATGGAGAGCCAATAGGGCCAGAGTGGAATAACTGTTATGTGGTACAAATAACTTAGCAGGGGCAGTGCCCTGACCTAGAATTTTAAGGTAGTTTTGTAATTTTGGGTTGAATTAGGGTTTTTTGTACTCCAGTTTATAAGGAAGCAATCACGTACTCTTGCTGTAACTTTCCTTGGTAGTGATTGATTTATGCGACTGTCGTGGGCATAACCCTAATTACGGTGAACCACATAAATTATTTTTTATTGTGTGATGCTTTCTCTTTGATTTTCCTATGCAGGTTCCTTCATTGTGTTGTTAAATGATTACACTAGTGTGTGATGAGATGTAAGCCCTTGATGTAAGCTCTTATAGAGATAAACATAAGGGGCAAATGAGGAGAGATAAAAAGGAAACTATGTTTAAATAAATAAAGAATTAATAAATGAGAACAAGTTGAAGATTGGTAGAGAATTATTCTAAGTGAATGTAACTTGGCAAAAGAGTGACATAGATATGATTTATAAAGGTTAATGACGGGCATAGTTCTTTTTTGGCAACTGAGCAGCTTACTAGACGAAACCTTTAGGCTATAGCTTTTTGATTATGCTATGGAGATGTCTGACAAATTATATTGATGAAGGGAATAGTTACTTTGGATTTAGAAGGTGAATAAACCTGCTCAGGCTAGAGCTTTTAGATTATGCTATGGAGATGTCTGACAAATTAAATTGATGAAGGGAATAGTTACTTTGGATTTTAGAAGGTGAATAAACCTACTTGTTCACCAATCCTTTTACTTGGAACAATCTGAATAAGGGGAAAAAACAGGGCATCTTGACAGATTGCAAATTTATAAAAGAGGGTCATCGACACTACAGGTTTAGTCAAAATACAGTCTCAGTTCCCTCTTATCGTTTCTTTCAGGAATACATTTCTGTGCAATTAAAGAATAGGGTTGTATTTTGGCATAAAAATGGGCACATGTTCGGATACACTGATGATGTCTTCTGTTCAGATACTAGTATCATGCGTCTAAAACTTTAATATTATTTTGATAATGGTGGACCAGCAGCTGCTACCGTTAGGGTGTGCACAAGGTAAACCACCATGCGCAATACCTCACCAACCATGCACACTGGGTAAACCTATAGTAAACTATGTATCAAGAAATTTCTTGTTGCTGTGGGGTTTTGAACCTGTGCGAGTTTTTCATTTTGACACTTGGAACTCACTACCGCTTGACGAACCCTTTGGGGGTCTAAACTTAAAATTCTTTTCTGAACTTATCGATGCTTTAAACTCTGGTACATATCTAAATCAATATATTTAGATGATCGTTGAAAATTATGACTCGAAGGGAAACCATATCTATCTTTGTATTTACCTCTTCCACTGTTTTAAAAGTTTATAAACAACTCTTAATCTGCCAGCTAAATGGCAACTTCAGTATTCTTTGAAAGTTAACTAGCTTTTCTATCTCCCAACTAACTGTTGAGACAAGGCTGGTGAATAAGCCCATTTCAGTTGCATTCACCCGAAGTAATGTGTTGCTAACCATCTGTAATCTGATAGGGTTCTGAGCTGCCTCCTCCAAGGATTACTTCAAATGTGAAGCAGAATTTGCAGTTCTTGAAGTTATGGAAGGTAGAGTCTTAACTGTATACTGAAATCCCAAAAAATACTTATCAGATAATCTTTTTAATCATCATTCGTGGTTAAAAAAATAATTTTAGGAGTTTCAGAAGAGAAAATCTGGGACACCTAAGCCTGCTACTAGTTATCGCAGAAAGAAGGTGGAGAAGGAAGACATTCCAGAAGATACAGATCTCTATCGTGACCCTACGTTGTCCCTTTATTAGTAATGCTCTTTACAGGTCTTGTCTCATATGAATCTTAATATAAATTATCAAGTTTCTGGAAACTATCTGAGAAACTTCTGGATCTTTCTGAATTTGTTAAACAGTACAAATCAGGGTTTGGAGACTGCAGTTCCCGTCTTGCTAGTTGATGGTTATAATGTATGCGGTTATTGGGCGAAGCTGAAGAAGCATTTTATGAGCGGAAAACTTGATATTGCTCGGCAAAAGCTTATTGACGAGTTAATAACATTCAGTATGCTTAGAGGTTTGTATTTTGCCTTTTCTTTCAGTTATACGACAAAGCTTTATGATGGGATATGATCAAACATTGCAATTAACCTAGTTGACAAAATTATACATCATATAAAAAAGTTGGGTAGCTTCTAGATGGTTGCATTGCATTCTGATTTTCTCTGTAAAAATCTTTAACTAAAAGTCGTTAAGATAGTTCCTTCTTAATTCTCATGTTAATTGCTTTAATATGGAATGGGTTATTTCATTATTCATTTCAATGTGTTGAACTTCATATTTTATTCCATAACTTTTTCAATATATACAGAGGTAAAAGTGGTGGTTGTATTTGATGCTATGATGTCTGGGCTTCCTACACACAAGGAGGAATTTATTGGGTATTTATCCCTGGACATATCACATATTTATTTTTATGCAAACAATATTCATTCTGCTAATAACTGTCACGGATATTACTTTGCATAATATTGCAGCATTGATGTGGTGTACTCAAGTGAAACTTGTGCTGATGCATGGATTGAAAAAGAGGTGCGGAATGACATTCGGCTTATGTAAAATTCCAAATTTTTATTATTTTTCTTCTTTTTTTCAAATTTTAGAAAAACACATTTGTTTTGTCTTATCAGTCCAGCTGATGTAAACAGGTTGTAGCTTTAAGGGATGATGGTTGCCCAAAAGTCTGGGTTGTAACATCTGACAACTGTCAGCAGCAAGCGGCACATGGGGCGGTATGATTTTTCCTCGTGAAAACTTCATCTTCATGATGAGATATATATACTTTTAGTTACTTTTATTAAGTATAGTATGGGTTGTAAATATCAGTTCTTCGTATATATATGGTTTCTGGTTTTTGAGATTGCAGTTTTACTAATTTTAAAAAAAGTAAAATACATTTTATACCTGTGTTTTGCATGAAATTCCACTTCCGCACATATGGTCTTAATTCTACAAAAATACACCTTTGGTTTTGAGCCAATTTACGTAAATGGCAGTTTTGGGGTTTCATTTTTCGCCACGTGTCATGAATTGACTGGTTGTGTCATTTGATTCAAACCAGAAGTGTCCTTTGTTTTAGGACCAAAGATGGTGAAGTGAGATTTTCAGTAAATCATAGTAGGTGGTAAAATGCATTTTAATCTTTTTAAAATGAAAGAAACTCTATGAGTTGGTAAGGATTAAGGGTGTATGACGTTATGGTCAGATAATTGTTGCAGAGGAGGGAGAATCTCAAATTTGTAATCACTATTATTAAGTTTCCTATTCATTTAGTCATTGGACCATTGAGAAAGTACACGCATCTCACATTGTGTACTTGGGAAAATAATGAGGGAGGTGGAGATTATTAAGAAAAGTGTGCAAATCTCACACCATGTATTTAGGAAAATATTGAGTGCCTTATAAGGCCTACCCTCATTATTACGAGTACATTTAAAATCCATGGTGTTTTGAATAGACATGTGCTAGGTTGGTGCTTCAGTACTATTGGGTGGCCCTCAAGGAAGATCTCCGGTGGATCTCGAATCCTAGCAAATGGTATTAGAGCTCATGGTGAAATCTTGGATTAGACAAGAGCTCACAGGAGAAGGGTGGAGTACTAAAGAAGTCGTGGATATTGTCCATCCGTCCAGAAAACGTTTGGGAAGAGGTGGCTTAATAGGAAGATCCTTGGAGCCAATACCGCTATATGGCTTGGAGTAAGAACGTTGTCTAAATGTGTAGTGCGCAAGGTGGGGATTGTTGAGAAAGTACGTGTATTACACATCGTGTACTTGGGAAAATATTGAGGGAGATGGAGATTATTAAGAAAATGCGCGAATCTTGCATTGTGTACTTGGGAAAATATTGAGGGCCTTATAAGGCCTATCCTTATTACCATGAATACTTCTAAAATTTATGATGTTTTGGATAAACCTATGGTGGGTCGGTGGTTTGGTACTCATGGGCAACCCTCAAGGAAGATCTCTGATGAACCTCGACGGTAACAAATGGTATCTCATGGTGAAATCTTGGGCTAGACAAGAGCTCGCAGGAGAAAGGTGGAGTACCAAAGAAGTCGTGGATGTTGTGCTTCCGTCCAGACAACGTTTGGGAAGAGGTGGCTTGACACGAAGATCACTGAAGCCAATACCGCCTTATGGCTTGGAGTAAGAACATTGTCTAAATGTGTAATGTGCGAAGTGGAGATTGTTGAAAAAGTACGTGCATTTCATATTGTGCAATTTTGAAAATATTGAGGGAAGTGGAGATTATTAAGAAAAGTGTGCGAATTCCACATCGTGTACTTAGGAAAATATTGAGGGCCTTATAAGACATATCTTCATTACCATAAGTACCTCCAAAATTCATAGTGTTTTGGATAGACCTGTGGTGGGTACTCTTGGGCGGTCCTCAAGAAAGATCTCCGGTGGACCTCGGAAACTAACATGGACAACTGAACATGCTTACTTTTCGGGCAATAATAGTTTCTCTCATGAGAACCTTGGATGTATGTAACTGTAGATATTGTTGAATATTTAGTTAAATTGATTTCATAACCGTCTCGATGACTAGTTTTTAAACTTTACAATTATCTTCAGGGAGCTTTTGTTTGGACTTGCAAGGCATTGATTTCAGAGGTAAGGGCCAATTCATGCTTTTTGCCTTATTTAGACTTCTTTGGTAGTCCTAGTTTATGTTAGTCATATAATCGACATGTGGTACGATGTTGAAATCATTGAATATTGGATACAATTTTTTCAATGCTCAAATCAGTTCGTGCCAATTCTGAATTTGAAAATGTCTCAATTAGTATTTCAAAAGTTTAAAAAATATTCTTATACCTATTTTGAAACGGAGGGAGTATGTAGTCATAGATTAAGATAAAGTTTCAAAGTTGGGAGGGATCAATGCTTCTAAAGTTGCCATTTTCAAACTTTCAATTCCATCAGACCTCTGCAGATGTATGTATATTGCTCTCAAAATCATAACTAAAATATTGTTAAGCAATTTTAACATATGGTAATAGTTTAGATCTAATATCACCCGTCTATGTTTGAGTTAAAATTTGGTGTGCGTTGGGGTAACTGGATGAGCAAATTAATCACTGCTTTTTTGTTTTGAGAAATATGAATTGTTCAAAAAGTTAGAGATTTGTTGAAATAAGAAATTTATACCATGTGTAATTGAATCCATCCCCTAGCGCTTGTAGCTTAATTGATTTGGAAGTATACTTGCATAATTTATTTCATTCACTCATTTTTGAAGTTTATGTGCATATATAGATTAAAGCTTCGCAAAAGGAGGTGGAGACACTGCTTGAAGAACAAAGGTGTGCTCCACTTGCAATAAAACGTATTTTATCTGTTTAATTACTATTAGTAGAAATAAATAAAATAAGACAGTTCTTTTAGGCATATCTTTTTGACTTTAAAATGATTGAATTATATGGAAAAGGGACTCAGTAAACAGCAAAGCTTTACGAAGAGGAATTTTATGATGGACTCCAAATGATGCATATTTATAGAAAGCATGAAGTTTCTTATGGTTTCCATGATTTACAAGTTTATTGGACCTTATAATTGAACAAATTATATGGGTATATTTGTCTTAGATTTATTAACCTAATAATGTTGAGGGAAAATAATTAGACGGCCAGAGTATAACGGTTTACTTCTAACTAGTAGAAAATCATATCCAATTGTACTGGTGAAAACTTTATAGAATTGCATTGGTGATCCAAATTATATTCAGATTCTTGTGCTATCATCTGAGTAAATATGTGCGTATGGTAAGATATTTGTTGTTGCTAAACTCGTGTTTCTATTTACATGCTTTTCCAGATCTTCCTCTATGCAAGGTAAACTGTTAAAGCACAATCTTGATTCTGGAGTTGTGAATGCACTCAAGGATCTCAGGAACAAGCTGTCTGAAAATGAATCCGGCAATTAATTTTAGACATCTCGCACCCTTTAACCTTGAGCACGCAACTGAAATTACTAACATGCCACCCTATCATCCTTTTCATTCGTCCAATTTGAGCATACCTCTTTGTATAGCTTTTGCTTTAAAGAAAAGTACAAATTTCTGGAACTTTTAGTACCCTGTAGCTTTCCAGGTAAAGTATTTTAGTTTCCTTCCAGTTTTTAACACTTGCAATTTTACGGTTTCTAATTCAGTATTTTTGCCATGGTGGCTTTGCTGTAAAGGATTTCATTTCTCTTCTGAACGGTATATACAACTCTAGAAAGTTATACAAACAAATTTTTTTTTTCTGGAAAGTGATATTTCCACAAATAAAAATAATATTTTCACAAGGTCTCTTTTTATACGAGTGTGGGATACATTTATCATTTATGCGAAGAGGATTCCGTGGAAACATCATTTTTAATTGTGTAATTATCAATTTCTTAACTTATAATTGACTTCTGGTGAGCCTGCGGTGAGCCAAAATGACCACCCGGTTTGACCTGCCACCAGTCAGATTAGGAGGACAGAGGTGGAGGTAGTCGTAAAAGTCTGTAACATAGAAGTACCAAACTGGGTTTGTCCAATCTCGTCTGTTACTGCTGGGTATGTTGTTCTCATGCGGAGAAGTGTTACTATACGTGACTGAAGCAAAGTTGACTTTCCACGGTTCATATAATTCGCCTTTACATGCAATGACTAAAATGCCTCCAGATCATGTGGAAGAGAATTTGAATAATTTGTTTTGTGAAAATGACTAGGCTTCGTGGCATTCGCAGCTCTTAATTGGGCCTGCTTGGGAGTATGTATACATTCAACTATTAATGGGCCTGATTGGAAGTAGACTATGACAAGTCTGATTTTTACATCTGTAACTTTTCACCACCCAAAATTGTTACCATCTTTCCTAGTTGTTTGCACATTTTTCTTGAAAGTCCAATTTGCACTCCAAATTTTATACACAAGTAAGGTTTGTATGATTTGCATCCCAAAATTTTTAAATTTAAAAAATCACTTAATATTTTTATTTTTGCAATTAAATGCATCCCAAGTTGTATTTCTGGTCATTTTCTCACCGGCCTCCGTTGTGAGCGTGTGAAATAGAGGGTGCTATTGGAATAACAAGTACTTTTCACAATTTTTTTTCCTTTTCTTTTCTTCTTCCCATTCTTTTCATTTTGTGCCTTCGTATCTCATCTTCTTTCTGCATATGACACTCACATGATTGTTTTAGGACAAAAAATCAATAAAAAATAGCAATTGACTCAAATTAATAAGTTGAGTGGACAGATATGTCACTTTTCAAAATTAAGTGAGCACATTAATATTACGTGACAACTTAGATGGTCAAATATGCAAGTTAGCCTAATTTTAATGTCATCTATTATATACACCCTTCGATACTTTTCCATTTCAAATTTAAGATGAAAATTTATTTTTGAGAAATGTTATTAAAAAAAAAAACTTGTGTATTAAGCGTCCCCTAATATAGGATAAATTAATTTTTTTTCAGAAAAAAAAAAAAATCAAAGACCAGGGTTGACATTCAGAAATTCTGTGGTATCGGCAAAGTCAACCACATTACAGAAGTGAAAAATATATCTAGTTAACAAAGTATTATCGGGGGCAAAGGCATCAAGATTCAAGGGACTTCAACTTCTTAGTGAAGTTGTAAAGAGGGTGTCACGATTCACGAGTGACCTGCCTGTCTGCCTGCCGATTTAATTTATGTCGAAAAGTATCATATTATTAAATAAATTTATGTAATTTTTAATTTAAAATTATTAAAAATTAATTTTTTAATTTAAAAATATTTTTATATTTTAAAATTAAGAGAGTATGTACTGTTGGTGAGAGAGGTGGCATAAAAGAGAACACATATCGGACAGAAGAAGAAGGAAGGGACAACTGATAGAATGTTCTTGTTTCATATGCCACTCTTTCTTTTGTTCTTGGTGAATAACTCCCATTCAGTTTTTCTTGATCAACATTAAATTTTGAAGTCTGACAGGTCGAGAACGAGGTCCAGTCAGTCAGTCAGTAAGTCAGTCAGAAGTCAACATTTTGACTCTTTCTAGTGCGGAGGATATCTAGTTATTTATTTCATCTCATATTATTTGTAATATTTTAATTTTTTTTATAAAATTTAAAAAATATATTTAATATTATAATTTTAAATAAGAGAATAGTTATTGAAGTAGTAATATTATAATTTAGATAGTCAATAAGTAGTTAAAGTGGTGGAATATAATATTAATATTATAATTTTAAATAAGAAAATAATGATTGAAGTGGTAAGTCGTATTTGATAAAGTAAGTGTAATTTAAATAATTTATATTATTAAATTTTCTAAAAAAAAAATATTATAATTTTAATGGGACGTAAAAAAAAAATAATATTACGATTAATATGAGACGGTGACAATATTTACACAGAAATTTAATAATGGATGAAATCTAA
>JAUMHB010055582.1:0-15596 GCA_032359685.1 Pittosporum tobira
GAGAACGGAAGAGAGAAACATTTGCTAGGATTTTGTCCTAGTCTTACAAGAAACAAGAAACCTAGGCTTATTGCAGGTTTTGGTCGGTTACGATAGCAACGACCACTGTAGCTAGGATTTTAAGAAAGCCTCGGGCAAGACTCGACTTAGCGCAGGCACGCTTCACCTGTGGTTTACAAAGTCGACTAATACAAAGATGGCTAGACTTACGACAGCAAAGCGGCTGCAGCTAGGGATGGCTAGGCTTACGACAGCAAAGCGGATGCGGCTAAGGATGGCTAGGTTTACGACAGCAAAGCGGCTGCGGCTAGAGATAGCTAGGCTTACGGCAGCAAAGTGATTGTGGCTAGGGATGACTAGGTTTACGATAGCAAAGCAGTTGTGGCTAGGGATAGCTAGGCTTACGACAACAAAGCGACTGCGGCTAGAGATGACTACGCTTACGGCAGTAAAGCGGCTGCAGCTAGAGATTTAGAAAAGTCAACAGAGATGGCTAGAAGAAAAGCACAATAACAGTGCAGAGAAAGATGAACGCAGCTTGGTAGGCAGGTATGACGGATTCAACGGATACAAAGTGGTGGACTTGGCGGCGGCGGTCGTGGTGGTGATAAGTATTATTATAACTGTGATGGAAGGACAAAATCCACCGGAAAAAGTAAGCGGCTAGGGTTTAATAAAATAAGGGTTTCCGCCGACGGCTATGACAGCCGTCGGCGACAACGAAAGAAAAATACTTTTTAGAACCAAAAACCTAAATCTCTTGATACCATGTAGGAGAATATGATATATTAAAATTGATGTGTGTAAAATAACGATTACATGATATGCCTTATATAGGCTTAACCTACTTGGAGAATAAGTAACCTAATTCTAATCCAACTTGGAATCTAAGAAACTTATTATCATAAGAAATCTATTACCATAATAATACTATAAATATAATATTAATTAATATTATATTTTCTAATAATAATAATAATATATTTAACAAACAAGAATATGTAATCTTTTAATTGTCCCAAAATAAATAATTTAAATTATCAATTTTAGTTTGTAATTATTTCTTTATCCTCTTTTTATGTCATATCAACACTCTCTTTCTTTTTCTCTCTATCTTTAAATGGTCCACTTGCAACGATAAAATTGTATATATATATATACTCGCTCCTGAAAAGTTAATTTTCCAATTTGTGTACAAGTTATTTTTCTAATTTGTGTACTTTTCATATTTTGCATTTTTTTTTTTTTGGGACACAAAGAGTGCTATGTATTGCTAAAATTTGGAAATTTCATTAAATAGGGCAAGACACAAACACAATTTAATAATAAAATAGATTCACAATTGATATACATGCGATATAACTTTAGCAAGAAAATAAATACAATCACTTTTAATCAACTTATAAAATTTAAGTAGCTAGGTTAAGTATATATATGACATCTTATATATTTGTTATTTTACATATTAATTTTATAATATTATATTCTATTCTTTTATATGATATTGAAACTTTGGGGTTTTTGGTCTTAAAAAATTCTACTTTTTTTCTTTTTCTGGATGCCCTTGGAGTTTGGGGTTGCTGTCAAAAGGACACAAGATTGTAGGAAGACGGACCCG
The DNA here is from genome assembly GCA_032359685.1 of Pittosporum tobira. Lineage (NCBI taxonomy): Eukaryota > Viridiplantae > Streptophyta > Magnoliopsida > Apiales > Pittosporaceae > Pittosporum > Pittosporum tobira. The sequence goes on from JAUMHB010055582.1 coordinate 1,619, forward strand.
AATGGGATTGTGGTTGTGGTGTTAAACCATTCTGATGTTTTTTGAGAATGGAAGGATTGACAAGAAGCAGAAGAAGACACACGTGATGGAGGTGATAATGCTTAACTTTTGGTTCTATGGTGAGGCCTATAGGGAGAGACCAATTGGTTTTGATTACTTTTGCAAAATTCCAGATTGATCCCTTAGTTTTGCTGTGGCCCCTTATTTATTATATATTGAATTTAGTGGTCCGGTAATTCATGGAATTGTGAACATTGGTTTTGAGAAGGCGGATGAACCAGAGGAGGTTAATGCTCAGCCACCTAAGCACTTTGAAGAAGTTGAGTGATGAACAATTTGGACTTATCAAAAAAAAAAAAACAGAATGATGAACATTTTGGCACGTAGGTGAATTGTTTGATTGGGCACTTTATTAAGTGATTTGGTGACAACTTTTTCTTGTCCATCATGCAATTTGTACACTACTAGCACATGGCTAGCTACAAGGCTCTGCCAAAGTTCGAGTCTTTAAACTATTCTTGTTTTTATTAGTGGTGGTTCCCGTGCATGGAAAGTTTGACACCCCACATGTCAATTAAATTGGATATTATCCTTTTTGGTCCACGAACTGAAAGAGGAGAATTTGAGGCTTGCTTTTGGTGATTCTAAGTGCCACCCTAAACGTTTGTTGTGCCATAAAGATTTAGAATCACATGAGTGGAGAATTTTCAATGGTGGTAATTCAAATAAATGGGACGCTCGAAGATCAATGGCAGTACATCAAATCCACTACGTTTGAAGCCCCCATAATTTTATGGATTTTTTATTTAGCCCTGCTTCAATTTTCACCTCCATAATTCTATGAATTTTTTTATTTAGCCCATTTTAATTTGAAAATTGAGAAATTGCTCGTTTTTCATGTATACTCGTTTCGCTTGCGTGCTTCATTCAAATATTTTCAGCATTGTTTATTTTGTTATTAGCAAACATATTAGACATAACTCTAATGGAGCCAATGAGATTTGTAGTTCTATATGAGTAAGATGGTATGAAGATATGGCATTTTGTCTTTGAAGAAAATTACTCTATCTCTCATTGGATCGGCATAATAATCAAATATTGTTGGCATTTCAAAATCCTATCAAACAGTCGAGCCACTGTCACTGCCGGCCCCTGTGCAAGCCTAGAACAAAATCCACCACCACAACCCATGTCAATTAATGTCCGACCCCTATCAACTAATGTCTGACCTCTTTCGTTTATCGCATGCTATTAATGCTACCGATGATATTGGTGTTACGTTGTTGGTACTACTTATTTTGTTCTTGGTTGAGTTTTGCGACGATAATTTTTTAATTTATTATTCATTGGGCTTATTTTGTAATGAGTTCAAAGTTATTTATAAAAGAATTTCAGTTTGAATATTAAGGAAATCTACATTTTAAGAGAGATAATACATTTATCACTACATTATTCCTCTTTTTGGGCCACCTAATTATTATTTCAACTCATCTACAAAAGTCAACTTTTCACTTATCAAAAATCAAATGCAAAAAAAATCATTGCATCAAGAACATACTTATTTAGGCCATTATTTTTAAAACAAAATAAAGAATTCGTAGGGCTTCCGTTTTTAGGATGGAGGGAATATTATTATTATTAAATATTTTATTTTCTAAGTAAGTTAAGTATATATAAGACTTTTTATCTAATTGTTATTCTACAAATTAATTTTATAATATCGTATTTTCTACAGTAGGGCAATGTGAATCTCCCTATGTGACTCATCTCTGTTCCACACGAAAATAATAAATAGAGTGGCGTAAATGCATATATAATCTTCAACTCTTCGCTTTTTACAAATGTGAACTTTATTATGGAGGAAGTCTGGAAGCTGTAAGACCCTAACTCGCCGCAAATCGGTCTCAGCTCAAATCGGTCCCAGTCAGCTCAACCAAATTTGACCTCTCGTTTCTTTATAAAACTACGGTGAAATTTTTATTTTTTGTCATTATTTTCTCCTTCCCAAAAATAATGATTCAAGAAACTCTTTATTTTGTCCTAAAAACAATGGCCTAAATAGGATTAAATAACTTTTTTGCACTTATTTTTTGTTATGTGTAAAGTTAACTTTCGTAGGTTAATTGAAAAAACATTTGGGTAACCCAAAAAGAGGGATAGTATAATGACAAATGTTTTATCTCTCATAAAAAAAAATATATTTTTTAAATATATGGACTTTTAGTATTTTGTCAATTGTTTTTAGGACGGAATCCAAAGTTTGAAAATTAGCAGTGATACTATATATTGCAATTTCCTTGAGGGCAGGTCTTGAAGTTGAAACAGCCCTACGAATGACCGAACGTATACCTTTTCTCCTTTGAAAATGGAGGAGCACTCTTTTCTTTAGAAAAGAGGGAGTACTATTCGTGTTTAGAAACACATCAGCCCAGCGCATCTCTCTGTTTCTAGGGGGTAGTTGGAATCTAGGCTTTTATGTTATTTTTGCCAAATTCTTTGATTTGATTTTCCAAAGAAAGAGCAGTATCTATTTCATTTCTTTAAAAAAATAGAACTTCTCTCTGTAGATAAGAGAACTTCAAGATCATTTATATGCTAATTAGCTAAACTTTAACTTTCTTTACCTTTCTTAGATATAATATTTCATTGTTCTTAATTACATGTAAGTAATTTTATGGAGGCAAATAAAACCTACTCAAAGGAAGTAAAGAATTTCTCAAAGCAAATAAAACATACTCTGAAGGGAACTCGAAAATTGGTAAAATGAAATTTGGATTTGAATGAAAATAGGTTACGAAATCTCTTTCATATACTCCCTTCGTCCAAAAAAGAATGAGGCTCACAAAACGATAAGTTAAGGCTCATTCTTTTTTGGACAGAGGGAGTATTATCTTACTTTTTGATTTATCATCCTCTAAGTTCCCTAATTTGTCATCTCCTCCACGATCACTTGATACTTCTTTGCACGGAGAAAACACTATGCACAACAATTCAATTGGAATAATAGCATTAATGTAGACAACAATCGTGCGTGAATTTTGGGAGAAGGGAGATAACCGAATTTTAGGGCAACATGAATCCTTATGTAACCTTTTCGACCCGAAAATAATAATAAAGTGAATAATGTAATTTTCAATTTCCAAAAATCTGGGTAATTAATAAGAATGAAATAACGTCTAGAGAAGCAGTTGAACTCTCTCGAGCCATTTGAAGAATTAGTAACATTTTTGTGTCCTTATATATATATATATATATATATATAGATTTGGGTCACTTGATTTGCTCATGTTTTTGTGCTATCAAATCAGTTTATCAAAGATCACTACGCTATGTCCTCGTATAAAAGCAATGAAATTGCATCAAGGAGCAAATTTGACCTATCAATTCGTGTCAGCCGAGCAGTTTTGACTTTCTTTCAAGATTATTTTTTTTGACGCAAACACTAGACATAGGTATCTATGTGTATGCTTACCAACGGTTCAATAAAAGAACAGGTAATATTATCGATGGAAAAACTGAAACTCTGAGAAATGGGGTAATTAGGAGAAAAAGAAGAAGAAGCTAAAGAAGAGTGAGCCAACTCAGTAGAGAGTTAAAAAAGAAGAAGGTGCGCCTTCTCAATAAATTTTGGGCCATTAATTTTCTGCTATGACCATTTGGACGTCTCTTATTAAAAGTATCGAGAGGTCTAGATAATTGGGTTCTGGAGGGGAGACCGACTCCATCAAGTATGTATTAGTACTTCTTTCACTATATCTGTTTTCAACATGAGACTCCAACTCCTATGTGAATTCCTAACATTAATTAATTACTCGCCTGGGCATCATCAACCTCCTTAATTTGCGCATGCAACATTTCCTCAACCATTAGATCTTCCTCATTTTCTGAATTCATTTAATTCTGTAAAATTTCATTTGCTTTATTTTGTGGGGTTTGATTTTGTGAATACTTGCAAATTGAGAGCTTAAATATAGTTTCTTTTTTTTTTTTTGTTGCAATATTCATGCATGTAATTTATTTTTTCTCTACTCATGCATGTAATCTTTACTAGTATAAATGTGTTAGATGCATGTAATTTTTTTGTTGTATGAAATTGTTGAGATCATTTTTTTTAGAGGATAAATAAAAATCTAAATACTAACATGTTGTGAGTTAATAAATTTGGTTTTTATATACAAGCTTTTAATAATTTTAATTATATTATAATTTATAGTATAATTTTTATGAGGTTCGATTCTAGGCAGCGACTATTTTACTCTTTACGAGAACTTTCTACGTGTACGTACCATAATTTCAGTATATATAACATTATGTTACATTAATAACACAAGAGAAATATAACTATGAAGGACAAGGAATGGTATAAAGCTTGTCAGGTCACGGGTTCAACTTGTGGTTGCATGCACACCATAATTTTTATTACATATGTATCATAATTTTTAGTTGAGGGCTGATTTGACATTTCATAAGAGCGCTAAAAAATTATGCGCATGTATAAATAATTTTTAGTGTATTATCCATTATCTTGACTAATTTTGACTTTGAATCATAATCCATATATATATATATATATATACCAAATGAAGTAGAAAAAAGTCAAGAAAAACACTCACAAGTCTTTCAACTTGGTTAAGAAAATGTACCCGATAGGTTATCGTGTACAATGGACCAGATCAAAAGGCAAGGAAAAGAAATCATCACGGTCTCTCTAACGTTTGAAGTCTTTGCAGAGTTTTTTAGCGTGTTACTCATTATCTTGACTAATTTTGACTTTGAATCATAATCCATACATATATATATATACACCAAATGAAGTAGAAAAAAGTCAAGAAAAGCACTCACAAGTCTTTCAACTTGGTTAAGAAAATGTACCCGGTAGGTTATCGTATACAGTGGACCAGATCAAAAGGTAAGGAAAAGAAATCATCACGGTCTCTCTAACGTTTGAAGTCTTTGCAGAGTCAATGCCTCCTATACAATAAAATTTGTTTACATGCGAAGGAAGTTATTCACTAATTATGTCATTCGCAATTGCTTGAATCTCGATACATTGTTCAAATCAATCAAAAACTTTATTTAGATAAAAACGCGAAAACACGTATTTGACAAGGTTTACCAAACTAGTGCTCTCAATGTTATGTGATGCACTCCAAATGCAATCGAATATTAAAATTTAAATCAGGAAAACTGGGAAGAAATAAATTGTTTAGATAAAATGAATTTGATCCATGGTGTCAACAAATTTTACTAAAGCCTTTTTTTATAATAGATTTGAACCATCATATTAATTAATTGAACATTTTTAGTTTTTTATTTTTTATTTTTTTTAGCTCTCTGATAACAACAAATATTGTAATATATTTTGGGATGAAGTATCCAAACAAGAAAGAAGATCTTCACATAAGATTTGAGTTTTATTTTTCCAATTTTTTTTTTTCTTTTGTTGTAAGAATTATACTTGGTTTGTTATAAAAAGAATGACGGTCACATTATCAATTTGTGAGACAAATTGATGAGGTGACAATTATTCTTTTCAAGATCAACGGAGTACTTATTTTTAAAAAGAAATTATTTTAAAAGTGTTTGTTTTAATTAATTTTAAAAAGTTGTATATTGGGTTCAAAATTATTTTCAGTTTATTTCAAAAAACTAGTCAATATGTGCTTTTTGTTATAGGTTATAGTTTACTTTATTTAATAAATAAGATTTAAAATATTCTGAAATAAACTAAACCAAAAAGGGAAACTATATATATATATATATATATATAGAGAGAGAGAGAGAGAGAGAGAGAGAGAGAGAGAGAGAGAGAGAGGGCCCTATTTGGCACAACTTATTTGAGCAACTTATTTTAAAAATATTATATATTAAATACAAAAATATTTTCAGATTATTTAAAAAAATGATCAATACATATTTTTTTTTTTATAATTTATAACTTACTAGATTGAGCATCCGATGATACCCGGGCAAGATCTGATAATTTATTAAATTACATAGTTAGATTATTTGTAGGTTGTCTTGTAATTTTAGTCATTTTTATCAAAGAGATGATCTATCTCCTATCAAAAAATTATATATATAATTTAAAATAGTGGAGAACAATCAAATATTATTCATTTTCTTATTTATAAATTAAAAAAATATTTCATTATTTATTTATATGTTGTCACTAAGCTCATGTTAGTCGTGTAAATTATAAATTAAGAAAACATCAATTTATCTTACAATATGTAATATATCTGGCACTATTAGACTCTTTCATGGCGTTAATCATTTTTTTCATGAGAGTATGCAAAAATTATTAAAGTAAATTATTGGAACTGAAAATAAATTTGTTGAAGTGATGTTTTCTATATTCAAATTTCTTAAGATGTTTCTCCTTTTATGTTTTATATGCACCTCATTCGATTCTCTAATTTACGAAAATACGATCTGAATGAAGGTGTGAGAAATAATTGATATGTACTCATGAAACACGGTAGAAAGCGAAAAATTAAAAGAATTAAAGTTTTTTATACAGTATGTTTATACAATTGAAAAGTTCAGTTTAGAGAAACCTATTCAAATTTCTCTAAATTCTACTTAATTAAAGTTGTAAATCGATTAAAATTGAATTAAAGTGGTAAATTCATTTAGCATTTAATTAGTAGCTAAATGCACAATTTTTAATTTTGGTATGAAATGGCATAGATAATCATATTGAGTTGGGCAAAGAAAATATAGGTTAAAGGGCAAAATTTTCCAAATTGACAAAGTATTGAACCAATTTTTTTTAATTTGTGATATATATATATATATATATATATATATTATAAGTTATTTTCAAATAAAGTATTTCAAACAGGACTTATGTTTCCGACCAAGTAGATGGTCCATTATCGTGACCGGACTTTAATATGATATTAAATATTAAATCATAAGATATTATAAATTACCCATTGGACTTTCCTAAGATATTATAATGGCCCATTGGACTTTCCTAAGATATACTACAAATCAGAATTTAAACATGAAAAAATCAACATGTTCCCATTTGTAAATAGTCGATGTCAAAAAAAGAAAAAAGAAAAAACTACAACCCAACACTTTCCAAGTAATTCATGACAACGATTTCAAGATGCTCTCACAAACATTTGTACAATTATCTTCTTGTTATGAAAATTAGTAAATGTTCATTACATATTTCCATGTTCATCACATATTTTTATGTTCATTATTTATGTACACATCAATTTATTTTTCTTTCGTATTGGAAAAAAATAAAATTTAATGTAATATCATATATCTCCATCTATATGAAGGAGATGGTGTATCTATGAGCAATAGAGAAGAATTATTGGTTTTTACTTTATATTTCTCTCTATTTCATTTCTTTATTTTACAACACGTTATTAGTGCGATCGTTATGCCCAATTGAGCATAGAGAAAAAGGTGAATTCATCTCTAAGAGGTCCATCTAACGTGCAGCAAACCCACAATAGTCTTTAACGTAACAAAATCCCAACTTCCAACCACTTGAACTAGTAATAAAATTCTCATCTCCTATCCACAAAAAAATTTATAACGAACCAAAAATATTAAATTTTTACCTCTTTTTTGACTAATTAAAGGTGATTTATGATATATAGGATTATTTATTTGTTCATTATAGGCGATATTTAATGACTATTATATTCATTATAATTATTATCAAGAAAATAATTAAAAACTTATTATATGATTCTTAAATATAAGAAAATTAAAAATAGAAAATAGAAAATATTAAAAAATAAAAAACCAAAAAAATAATATAAATCTAATAGTTAAAAAATTAAAAATATAATTTAACAAAAAATTAAAATATAATTTAACCAAAAATTAAAAATTTTAAAAATTAAATAAAAAATAATTTCCAAAAAATAATTATATTTCAAAAAAAGGGGACTCGTTACGAGAAATCATAATAATTCAAAAATTTAAAATTTAAAAGTTTTACAAAATTGGTTGAGATTCATTTTATGGGTGGGTAGAAATTTATATTTTAAAAAAAATGGAACTCATTTTGTTGTATGAAATATATCTTAGTAGAAAATTTTATAAAAAGTATGAAACTAGAGTGATTTTGTGGGATAAAATATATATACTTTTAAATTTGTTTTATAAAATTACAAAGCGGGACTTAGTTTGTGAAATGGAATACATATATTTTTGAAAATTTTATAAAAAGTATGAAATGGGAATCATTTTATGGTTTGAAATATATCTTTTTAGAAAAACTAAAAATTGTACTCATTTTGTGGAATGAAAGATAATTTTTTTAGCAAAATTTATAAAAAATAAAAATCATAAAAAGTATAATAGAAAAATAAAAAAAAACCAAATAATAATATATGATATAAAAATTTAAAAAAATTTAAAAAAATATAAATAATTTCTCAAAATATAAATTTAATAAATTAAAAAATAATTTTTTTTTAAATTAAAAGATAAAAAATCCCAATAAAAGTTTATTTTTACAATTACAACACTTATTTAAATTAAAAATGTCAATTTAGTAAATATATATTTAAGATTAATAATAAAATATTTACTTACTTATTTTGTCCAATATTGATAGAGATATTACTTACTCTATCCAGAATATGCACAAAATATGTAACTGAAACCGACAGTCCAGGTAATCGGTTACCATTTTTTGACTAGAATGGACAGTCATGATCTTTTCAATTTTCATCCAAGGAACAAACGTTCATTTTGACATTTTGATGTACCGGTGCAGCAGAACAGTGTTGCTGCACCCTAGAATTTTCCCAAATTTGACCTATCAATTCTTGTCAACTAAAAAGTTTGACTTTTTTACTTCATCTGTTTTAAAATAATTATAACAGTTTAATTTTTTACGAAGTTTAAGAAATGTGTTTGATATTATAATTTTAAATATGAGAATAGTGATTGAAGTAGTAATATTATAATTTAAATAGTTAAATAGTAGTTAAAGTAATAGGGTATAGTATTGATATTTATAATTTTAAATAGGATAATAGTAATTGAAATTATGGGTCATATTTGATAAAGCTAACCATTAGATCTTCCTCATTTTATAAATTCATTTAATTCTATAAAATTTCATTTGCTTCAGTTTGTGGGGTTTGATTTTGTAAATTCTTGCAAATTGAGAGCTTAACTTTGTGTCATACTTGGGCTCATAGGTGGATTTACACTAGGGCGAGTGGGGACACTCGCCCCAGTGAGTTTTTTTTGGAAAAAGTTTAGTAGGTACATATGTGTATGTGTATATATATATATATAAGGATTTTTTTTCTCTATTTGAACACATGTAAAGTACACATTATAGATAAATAGGACTCTAAATAAGTATATTTATTTTTATTCTACTATTTCTGAATTTTCATTGACACGAATAAGTAAAAAATTCCCATTAAAATTGAATTTTTCTGAATGATAGACTCCCCCTTTCTTTTTGAGCAAGACTCTAATGTTTAAAAGTAAGATTATATTTTTTTTTTATCGTTTCTACTTTTTTTTTAATTTATATTTTTAAAATTCATATTTCAATTCTAATTATTACTTTTTATTGTAGGAAAATACAGAAACCTGACTTAATAATTTTTCACCGCATTTGATTCTAGTTATATCTATGTCCAGTTTGTCTACCTATCTGCTACCAATTTCTAGAGATTAGCTTTTGTCATCTCTTTTCTTCCTTAATTTATTTCTTATATGTACATGCATGGTCTGAGTATTTTTTTTTTTCTTAAAATTTTTATTAACTTTCTTGATTACATTTAACTTGTAAAATTTTTATTTACAATTTAATATATTTACGCCCCCACTCATGTTGAATACTGGCTCGAATAAAATGTACAATTTGACGTCTCTTATATGGAGAGTAAGAGAATTGTATGTTTGGTTTAATTACACTTGACGTGTTTTTATCAAGCCTAAAGTGAGACATTTTGGTAAGGTGCAGGTTGTTTCAAAAACCTACTTTCTTGCACAAGTATGACCGAACTAAATATATACTTATATAGTTCGTCAAAAATCATACGATCCAAATACTATGCACAAGTAAGTGGTTTTGAGGTTTAGTGAAAGGTTTTCGATTTTTATCTATATAATCGATGAAGAAAAAGTTATAATATATTATTCTAATTAAAATATGCACACCTATTTATAAAAACATAATATTCTCTAAAATCTCCTTCATTAGATAAAAAGAGATAGATGAGTGGAGTAATGAATTTTGAATTTTGAAAAATGGGTGTGGATAATATGAGAAAAATATAATCAAAATTAGTATGAAAAATAAAAGAGGATGAATAAAATTGGCAAACTGAAATAAAAAGTAGAAATTATAAGTAGGACGTTAAAAAGAATAGCTTCTCTATTGTGGTGATACCAACCGGCAGATTTACTTTGGGAATCACTCATCCTCTGAATTTTGCTCCTCCGGTGTCGTCATTTCGGTGCTAGTGGTACTATGCATAAACAATGCAGGTTTTGATGGCACCGGGAGAGTGAGAGAGTTACTATTAAGCATGAAAGCAATTGCGGACATGGTTGGCCTATCAGTTACATGTTCTTGAACACATAGCAACCCGATGTGAATACATCTCATCATTTCGCGTATGGAACCTGACTTGATCCTCAATGTTGAATCGATCATATTTTCAACTGCTCCTTCGTGCCATTTTTTCCAGGCCTTAAATTTTAAATATGTTGAAGTAAGATGCTAAAACAATTCAAATCTTTCATCGTGACGTAAGGATAATTGATCTGACTGAAAAAATAATTCATAAGCGCATTTCTACTTACATAACTTGTGATGTCCTCTACATCCTTGCCATTTTGGAGACAACCGTTCTTTCGACCAATTATAATTTCCAAAACTAATATGCCAAAACTAAATACGTCTGATTTAGCTGAGAACTGTCCATAAATTGCATATTCCGGCGCCATATATCCACTGCAAAATTCAAGTGTCCATTATTAGCACGAAATTTGGCAAACTGTGTTTTCAAGACTTAAATCAAAGTATATCCTTTGTCTTCCCTGGAACTTATTTTTTGTATTGCTCACTGCTACTAGGCAATATATATCCACATGAAAATGGAGTAAATAACTTATCCTTGTCACTGCTTTATAACATAAGCTTCTATATAGTACTTACTAGGTTCCCACAATTCGATTTGTGTTTCCTTGGGTTTCATCAAGCTCAAACAACCTTGCCATGCCAAAATATGAGATTTTGGAATTCATTTCTGTATCTAACAAAACATTACTAGCTTTGAGATCACGGTGAATAATTCGAAGCCTAGAGTCTTCATGAAGGTAAAGAAGCCCCCGAGCAACGCCTCCTATAATTTTGTAACGCCTATCCCAGTCCAAAGATGAACGCTTTATTGGATCTAAAACAAAAATTAAAAACATCACATGACTTTAAAAGATCTCTGTTGTATATACATCAAATTTCATAAATATGCTACAGAGATTTTCATCAGAAGTGATCAATTGTGATGAATTAGGAGGACAATCTAGTATCTTACCAAATATAAATTGGTCAAGACTTGCATTGGGAAGAAACTCATATATGAGAATTCTTTCTATGCCTTCCAAACAGAAACCAAGCAGCCTAACCAAATTTCTGTGTTGAAGCTTTGCCAGTAACAAAGCCTCATTTTTGAATTCCAAGTCACCTTGGCCGTATCCCCTAGAGAGCCTCTTCACGGCTATTTCTTGTCCATTTTGAAGCCTACCCTGAAAATGTAATGGAGGATTTAGTAGTAAACTAACTAAACCTTGTGATTTCAAGAAGAGACTTGTATTCTTACCTTGTAAACAGTTCCAAATCCACCTTGTCCAAGCTTATTACTATCAGAGAAGTAATCTGTCGCAACTTCAACCTTGCCAAAATCAAATTGCAAGGATTCTTCACTGCTAATTTCATCTATGTCTTCACCTAAAAAACAGGAATATACATGAGTTTAATACCTAAACCCAGTAAGGAGGATCCTTAAATATATCCATCCATATTTAATGATACTGAAGTTAAAAATAGTATAATCAATACTCACTCGCAGATATGTTCCCTTTTGGCTTCCTGGCTGTCTTCTTTTTTACGAAAATGTAAATGCAAATGCCAACCAGAATTAGCACAGGAATTACGGTGGTGACAACGATTATAACAACACTTGGGTTTGACTTATCATGTTTGCCTGAAAAACCCAGGAACATGGACTGATTAGTTATTGTGGATGGTATGAAAAATCCATTTGGCGTTGGTTCGAAATTAAATGAACATTGTACAAATTATGCTTTGCAACACTTGGCTTAATTATCTGGACGGTTTATATATAGTTTGTATCTGCAGGTTTATTATAGGGGATGCGATGCTGGGGTTCATGGAGAAATCCCTAATAATTGGTCTGACGTGAATCTCTCAGACATGGACATGGACCCCATAAATAAATAAATAAATAAAATAAAAATAAAAATAAAAAATGGTCACATTAATCCAAACTAGTAATATCATAATTTTACCTTCAGGTGGCCGAAGCAACGGAGGCAGAACTGATTGGGGTGGAGGTGCAAATACCTCTGTCTTATTATAAAAACGGTATAGCTCATACCTAAGGTTACAGCTTGGAGTGAAAATTACAGCTCCTTGTTTCCCGTTACAACATCCTGGAATATCTCCTGCCGCACGCTCTAAACAATCAGTGCATTGCATCTCAGACAAATCGGGAGTACACTGCGCAAGTGCATACATGGTCGAAAAGTCCGGGGCCGGCACGTTTCCACTAGCAAACTTCCTAAGAGGTCCATCACTTGAAGCTTCCCCTGTCAGATTGTCCAACAAGCCTCTCAGTATTTGATTGAACTGGCTGGCATTTGTGAAATTGCCCGTATTACTTACAGAGAACACAGGCGAAGTGTCCATTATTTGAAACAAGGAGCGATTTGAGTACCTTAACATACAATTGTTATTCCACCCAACTGCCTCCTTCTGTGTGGGACAATCGTGTCTTAGTTTGGGAGTTGAGTTATTTAAACAACTACGACACTCGTCTGGCCCCACGTCTCCTCTACAAAGGGCGAGGGCATAGACCTTTTCGGAGTTTTTGCCTGCAGAGGAGTTGTAGAAACCTTGTGGGGTTATATTAATGGAGATGGAGGAGAGGACCTCGTTGAGGTTTGATCTGTACATGTTGTTAATTGTTTCATTGCCCATATCTGTGCACCGAGAGCCTCGATAGTCAGCCTGGGAAATCGTTAAATCAACAATACATATGAGTATTTGAGAGATGAACAAGACCAAAGTTCCAGATCCCATTGTCATTTTAAGTGGTATCTAATTTCAGTGTCACTCAAGCTTGATGTTTGAAAGGATTGTCTCTCTTTTCTTAAGTATATATACTAGACTTGCGCGGGCTCATATTCTAGTATTGCTGAATCTAGAAATCGTGCATTACATATATATTATATATGTGGACCAAATGAAGTAGAAAAATGTCAAGAAAATTAAAGCACTCCAAGTCTTCCAACGTATCCTGTAGGTTATACAGTGGACCAGATCAAAAGGCAGGGAAAAGAAAGCAACACCATCTCTCTAACTTTTGAAGTATTTGCAGAGTCAATGCCTCTTATACAATAAAATTTGTTGACATGTGAAGGAATTTATTTACTAATTATATCATTCGTAATTGTTTGAATCTCGAGACATTATTCATGTAAAAGTAAGCCGCGGAAGTTTTCTTATTTTATTGAATTGAATAATAAATTACAAGAGACGTTTATATAACAGAAAACCTAAACCCTAATGGACAATAATCAGGCTCATGGGCTGGGCCTTTTTATTATATTAACATCCCCCCTCAAAATCAAGATGGTTGAGTCGACAACAGCTTGAGGTTGAAAACTAGATCACGAAAACGAGCTGGCGAAAGAGCTTTAGTAAAAATGTCAGTTGTTTGTG
>JAUMHB010055593.1:0-15594 GCA_032359685.1 Pittosporum tobira
TATTATTATTATTATTATTATTATTATTATTATTATTATTATTATTATTATTATTATTATTATTATTATTATTTCAGTTCCCATATCATTATTACTATTAATAATAATATTATTATTATGATATAATATTATTAATATTATTTCAATTATATTATTATTATTATTATATTATTATTATTATTATCATTATTATTATTATTTCAGAGAGGCATAATTACTAAAATACTCCTAATGACATATTTACCAAAATACCTCTCTGCAATAAATTACTAAACTACCCTTAGGGTGTATTTACAAAAATGCCACACTGAGTAGTTACAAAAATGTCACTGTTGATTATTTACAAAAATGTCATTGTAATACTATTTACGAAACTGCCATTTACCCATATTTACAACAATGCCGTTAAGTTGGGAAAATTAGTAAAGAACATGTTAAATTTATTTTTAAATTGAAAATTTAATTTTCTTAAATTAAAAAAATATTGTATCCAATTAAATCCTAATATATTTAGATAATAAATTAGGATATTTAAGGAATATTATTTTCAATTCCTTTTTATGATTTAAATATCATTTCGATGTGATTATACATCATATTTACGGTTCTAAAACATCATATATTCTTTTATACGAATGTTATATTCATATTCTATCCGAACAAGGATCCGATAGAGTATTTTAGGGTTAATATTATCCTGGGATAAATACGATGAATAAATTAGATAGAATAAGTCAAATGAAAAATAGTCAAATAATGAAAATTTTGTCCTTTGAAATTTTGTGTGCGCTTATGTCATTTTTTTAAATTAGGAAAACTCTAAGATACTTAGGATTATTTTGAGAGTGAGCGACCTATTTTAAAATGATGATACTAACAATAGGCCGTTGCTATTATAGGAACATACGTGAGAGGGCAAAGAACGCCTACGATCGCAAAACGCGTCACGTGAAAAATTTAAGAAGCGTCACTAAGGCAAGTTATTACTCTCCACACCTATGTATAAGTTATTGTTCACTTATGCATGCAATTTATTTAGCTTTTAATACGTATGATTTAAATTATAATATACGTATTTGCCATGATTGTATAAATTTAATTGCTTGTACATTATTTATTGCTTCAAGTTAAATTTTTAAACTTGCTTAAAATGGTTGTGCATATCTACCATGTATAAACATGCCATATTATTGAAGAGTTTATCATTTTCACATGATTCATGATAATTTGAGATCGAATATTGAACATAGCTAAAGACCGGTGTACTGGGACCCTACATGCTAACTCCTGTAGCTATGACGTATACGGGTACGAGATGTTAAACTTGACTGTGTGTCGAGGATGACTAAATGACAAAGTATCAGGCAGAAGTGCCACCGAATTGGTGTTCAATTATTCAAAATGTTAAATGTTAAATGGCGTGGTATTACATCTACTAGTATATCATGCATGCGTTGATGAAATTCATATTAACTCGTGAATTCAAATGTCAAAGTTTTAATGATTCAAAACCATTTCGTTATATTTTTTTGACTGGAAGGATCATTTTATTCAAAATGGAATAATTTCTTACTCAGCATATTTCGCTCATTTTTGCTATGTTTTATAAACCTTCTAGAATCAGTTGAGCGAGACAAATCCTCGAAGGGAAAGAGTAAGGTAGAATACTACTAGGATGTTTCTTGTATTTTTCTAACTTTGGATGTTGTAATTGAATATTGTATGACTTCTGTTCATACGTGAACCCTATTATTGTAAGACCTTAATTATTCAATTAAGGTTTATGCTTTCGCTATGTATGTATCTTCATTTGTATGTGAGATCCTTGTAAAATATAATAGGGCGAGTTGTCAAATATTGGCAACTCAGTATGCTAAGATGATATCTGACGACCCAGTTTCCACGAGGATTCGGTGGTGGAAATTTGGGGGCGTCACAGTTGGTATCAGAGCTATAAATTAGAACAAATCTTTAGATCCTGGCATTATGAAAAACCCTAAATAGCTTGAGAGCGTAATTTACGTCTAAAATTCGATTATACAAATTGTAGAAACCTTATGAACAATTCCTATAAGCTTAAAAACTATATCAATTAATTAACACTTATGTTAAAATTTGTAGATGTGTTATATCCCAGAAAGAGTAGCGATCAGCCTACTTCCTGAGTATGAAATTCCCGAGAAAGAATTTGATTTACAGACAGAGTCAGAAGAGGAAGAGCATATAATAAGAAACCCCTTAAGAACCGCTGAAGACGGGCGATAATATTGGGCACATACCCAATACGTTGATAGCGAAGTAGTGCCGGAAGATATGAGGTTCTATGTAAACAGTGACGACGATGATGACGAGGACATGAGGTCCTTCCTAGACAGTTACAACCCGTCAAACCATTTAATGGGTAAAATAAGTATATGAAGCTAAGGACATTTAGGACATTGTAGACACCTTGAAATTCAATTATGAGAGGCTTTATGCTCCAAGAAGTGAGTGTAAGTCACGCACAATTATTTTGAATAGATAATATAACAGTTGCACTTAATCTCATAACCACAAGTGTTTAAGTGTCGATTTTTAAATGATAAGTGATTATCTGAAAATCAGCCAAAACAACATATTGCTTAATAAAGTTTACCTTAATTTCTATCATCAAAAGAAATTCGTTATGTTATCAAATAATAATTTCAAACATACTTTTTAAAATTAATAATATTTCTCATTAAATATAAGTTGAAAATTAGACCCCATCACCCCATTACAATCCTGTAGATGGGTACATGTCGCATGAGGCCCTTAGAATAGTGCTCTCTTTCAAAATCAAGAATACTGATGGAGATCATCCTAAATTAGGGTTAAGGTTTCCACCTTAGCCCTAATTAGGGCAACGTGGCATCCCACATGGCAGCTCACCCGATCGGCCATACCCAAAGCTCGGTGACGTGCTTCACCCAAAGGAAGATCGATCCCGGGTCTCGGCCTCCAGAAGGTTAAAGCTCGGCCATTGTCCTCCGAAAGGCCTTGCACCCGCCTCAGTCCGGCTGGACCACTTTACCTGGTTCAGATTTAGAGACCTAAAGGCCATAAAAAGAGTTCCCAGGCGGTGTCCAATCAGTTGCCTAACCCTATACCTACTGTCAACTCAAAGCAGACATGCCAGCAGACATGCCATGCCTACTTTATCGGGCTGCGGGCCAAGGCAAATTCTACATATATAGCCTTATCTACACAAATGAGGGGATCCAAAGATTAAACAAAAAGAGCCTAAGCTTTGCTAAAATATAAACACACTGGAGACAATCTCTCTAAAAATACACCCATAAACCCCACCATCTCCTACTCAATATTTAGATTACCACCTTAATCTCAACTAACTTAAGCATCGGAGAGGGGAATGAGGAAACAAACCCCTCGTGTTGCCCATATTTCAGGTGAACTTGCTCCCGCCGACGTGTGCCCAATTGAAAATAAGGTTTGGATTTGGTCAAAGGTCAGAGTGGTTACAACAATTGGGCTAGAAACAAACCCCTCGTGTGGCCCATGTTTCAGGTGAACTTGCTATCGCCAACATGGGCCCAGCTAGAAATAAGGTTTGGACTTGGTTAAAGGTCATAGTGGTTACAACAATTGGTACTAGAAGGAGGGCAATCTCTATCTTACACGATCTATGTCCATACTAAACCTTTTTAGCGCACATGTCAGCCTATCAAAGTAGTGCAGACCCTACGACATATATGCATTGCGCTGGAAGAGCATATATAATGATTTCCAAGCCCCTAGACAAGCGGTTTGATGAAGCCCCAGACAACTCCGGCAACAGCATCCCTGAGGTAACCCCGAGTGGCCCCCAACGCCGCTCCCAAGCGCAAAAAAGACGTGACTGGAGGCTACTTAAGAGGGTCAAAGAGCACCAAGATGCTCGAGGTCTCCTCAACTCTAGCTAGAATGAGAGGCTTGCAAAGTTGCTCCAAGACCAGCTCAACATTACTCTTGAGATTGAGAGGCTGAAAGGCAAACGCATCAGGGAGGATGACCGGTCTCATCAGACCGGCATCCGACGTGAGCACCCCCGCTTTCCCACACATCATCCCTCCTGGACAATGGAGTATCGACACCAGATGCCACAACATTCCCACTGAGACAAACAAGCTTGCCTCCGGTCTCCGCAACGACCTGAGCGTAGGGAACTATACGAGTACAAAAAGAGGATAGAGTCCCTTGAGAAGATATTGGCCGATCGGGAGATTGTGCTAGAGCAGCGAATGTCGACCTACCCTAACTTTCCAGAGCCCGGCCCTAGAGCCATCCAAATAACCATGCCTGAGGCCAGCGGTAAATTGCTCGTCAACTTCTGGCTAACACCTCAACCGGCACCTCGACCGTCTGAATCGGCAGTTTCAGTGTCAACTTCTGCTCAACCTTAAAACTCAGCGCCGAAGCTGTAGCTGGATAAATTGAGCTCACTCCTAGGCTACCTAACCAGAAAATAACAGTCGACCCCATACCACCAACTGAGCTGCCCAACCAGAAAATAACAGTCGGCCCCAGGCCACCAACTAAGCTGCCCAATTAGAAAATAATAGTTTGACGCCCTCACCAACATGGTCTAGCATGCCCACATCCTCGCTTCCACTCCCAACGAGATGCCGATCCTCGGCACACCGGTGATAAAAGCGATGGGACATGGCCCCTAAATGACAGCAAGCCACAACAAGCTTAACCTGACCAAATGCACTTTCGGTGTCCGCACTGACAAGTTTCTTGGCTACATGGTTAATAGAAGATTGAAGATTCAAGATAATTGAAGTTGGAAGACTGAAGACCCAGTCCTTATAGAATCCGAGGTCCATGACCTTATTGATCGCTCAGACCATGGGACCCTCGAAGACTGATGACCCAGTCCTTATAGAATCTATGGTCCACGACCTTGTCAATCGCTCGGACTATGGGACCCTCGAAGACCCGAAGATCGATGACCCAATCCTTGTAGAATCCGAGGTCTACGACCTTGTCAATGGCTCGAACCATGGGATCCTCAAAGACCGAAGACTGATAACCCAATCCTTGTAGAATCCGAGGTCTACAACCTTGTCAATCGCTCACACAATGGGACCCTCGAAGACTAAAGGCCCAGTCCTTATAGAATCCGAGGTCCACAACCTCGTCGATCGCTCGGACCATGGGACCCTTGAAGACTCGAAGAATGATAACCCAGTCCTTGTAGAATTCGAGGTCTACGATCTCGTTGATCGCTCAGACCATAGGACCCTCGAAGACTCGAAGACTAACAACCTAGTCTTTGTAGAATCCGAGGTCCATGACCTCGTCGATCGCTTGGACCATGGGACCCTTGAAGACCAAAGAGTGATGACCTAGTCCTTGTAGAATTCGAGGTCCACGACCTCGTCAATCACTCGAACCATGGGACCCTCAAAGAATGAAGACCTAATCCTTGTAGAATCCGAGGTCCCCGACCTCGTTGATCACTTGGACCATGGGATCCTCGAAGACAGAAGATTGAAGCTCAAGGCGGCCTCATTTATGACTGACACACTATAGACGAGGGTTCATTGCCTCCTTGTGTGTTGGCCCATCGCAGGTTGCCATTCTCAAAGAAGCCCATAGTGGCAACTAAAAGCTACATCTAAGATAAGTATCTTCGATCACGCAATTTTCATTGCACGACCATGCAACAATAGTTTACTCGCCCACATACGACAAACTTACCCGGTTAGACAATCTTCATTGCACAGTCACGCATCGGAACAGTTCACTTGCATACGTTGGACAAACTTATATCTACGGCCGGGAAATTTTTATTGCACGACCATACATTGAATAGTTTGCTTGCCTACATACGACGGACTTATTAATAAAAATATCTTTGAACACAATCAAATGACTCATGGTCCTATTTCACTTATACGCTCTATCCACGCGGCCATAAGCACTTAGTCTGAAAAGCACAAGTAGACTAACCATGCTGCACCTCTCACGTTTTATCCGTGCGGCCATAAACACTTGGTCCGAAGAGCACGAGGAAACGTTTCACTTGTACACTCTATCCACGCAACCATAAACACTTGGTCTGAAGAGCAAGAGTAAACTATGCTTCTCCTATGCTCCATCCGCGCAGCTATAAACACTTGGTCCGAGGAGCGTAGGTAAAACTTATCACAATTATGTTTCACTTTCCACATGCGCGACTGACACTTGGCCCGGGTGCACAACTAAACATAATTGCAATTACAAACTCCTTGACACGCTTATGTCACTTGGCCTGAGGAGCATAAGTAAACTAATCATGTTTATATTTCACTTATGCGCTCCATCTGCGTGGCCATAAACACTTGGTTCGAGGAGCATGAGTAAACTAACCTTGCTTATGTTTCAATTATACACACCACCCACTCACAAGTAAACATAATCGTAAGGCACTAACCCCAACCGACACAATCCGCCCAGTCCAGGGGGCAACTTTCAACCCGACACTACTCCCGCAGTTACTCTTAAAAGTTTCACCATGCCTAAGGTAAACCATAAGCATGGTCAAAATGGGGGGCATACCATGGATAGCCGCCCGGGTTACTTGGATTAACTAAACAACCCAATTTAATTCAAAACCAGGACCTAGTTGTTCGACCAGTATATCAAAGGAAGCTTTCTCTTTCATTCATCCGGGTAATATTTAATTATTTTTCAAAAATTTGAGCTATTCACACTCGGTGGATTTTATCAGATTTATCAATCTTTAAACAAATCCCGAGCTTTCACACTTGTAAATTTTTCAAAATAAATTAAAGTTACTGCCCGAACCCTGTTTTAAAGAATGAAGTCTTGTTTATGTACCGGGCCCAACACTTAGTAAAACTTTCAGTTTAACCACTTACTGAGCATTTATCATTCATCCAAGCGGCCTTGGTCCTGCCCTTTGCACGATTTTGAAACCACTTCACCAGATACTCAAGAGATGATCGGACTCAGAGCCCGCTAGCGCACTGAAGTGTCTCGTCGGGCTGGGGGGCATTGATGGAGATCGTCCCAAATTAGGGTTAGGGTTTCCACATTGGCCCTAATTAGGGTAACGTGGCAACCCACATGGCAGCTCGCCCGATCGGCCATACCCAAAGCTCGGCGACCTGCTTTGCCCAAAGGAAGATCGATCCCGGCTCACAGCCTCTAAAAGGTTAAAGCTTGGCCATCGGCCTCCGAAAGGCCTTGCACCCGTTTCAGTCCGGCTGGACCACTCTGCCTGGTCCGGGTTTGGCTGCCCAAAGGCCATAAAACGAGTTCCGAGGCGGTGTCAAGTCAGCCGCCTAACCCTGCAGCCCTGTCAACTCAAAGGAGTCATGCCATACCTACTGTCAACTCAAAGCAGACACACCAACAGACATGTAATGCCTACTTTATCGGGCTGCGGGCCAAGACAAATTCTACATATACAGCTTCATTTGTACAAATGAGGGGATCCGGAGATTCAACAAAAAGAGCCCAAGCTCTGCCAAAATACAAACACACCGAAGACAATTTCTCTAAAAATACATGGGTAAACCTCACCCTCTACTACTTAATATTCAGATTACCACCTTAATGTCAACTAACTTAAGTATCGGATAGATGAACGAGGGAACAAACCCCTCGTGTTGCCCGTGTTTTATGTGAACTTGACTAAAAATTTATTTTTAATTTTATAATATTCTAAAAAAAAATCTTCTACTTTTAGAGTGAAAGTAACAGTTTTAGCCACCATGCCATCATATATGTTATAGCCTCAGACCGCAATTGCATATGGAGACAAAGAACCGGAGAGAAAAAAGGTGAGTTGAATTCCAAATCTACAAAATGAAAATAAAAGATTTTTACGTTTTGGGCGACCCACAATTGTTTTAGAAAGTAAGAATCTTGTGTTTTTTTGATCACAATCTCTTTCTTTCTTTATATATATATATATATATATATATTATGACCTAATTGAGTTTATTACTTTTTGGAGACGGCTATAAACAGATAAAATATGTCCACTTCAGATGTCACCTTTGGAGAATCACACTGGTGGCTACACAATTGATAGCTGGAACCCAAGTACCGTTAAAACAAAAGAACTACTTAAATAATAATAAAAACTATTCAAATTATGACACTTACACACCAAATAGCTTGTTATAAGTTAGTAAAATATTAAACCCTACAAGTGTATCAATTCTGGTGCCAATGCACGTACAAAGGTGAGCTTGATCCCCACCTAATTTAATTTAATTTAATTAATTAATTAATCTATATTTTACTGCAATAAATAATAACAAAACAACTAGCTCATTTGTTAAATTTCTGGGAAAGCAACTTTCTCTGATATTTAGTGGAGCTAGCTAGATTCGGTTAATCTTGACATAATCCAAGTATCACTGGTTGATGTTTGAATTAATGTCACTATTGACAGAAGTTGCTTATGATAAATTAAGTTAGACGTCATGTTCACGTACTGTTTCGTTCCTTAAAATTTATTTATTTATTTATTTATTTTCACAAAAATCTGTTTGTTCCATTGATAATTATATGTAATGACACTATTCTGAAGTTATTAGTTGTAAGTATACTATCATATGCAATAATAATAAACTGATTTTTTTTTGTTGTTGTTTGGGATAAGTTTCATTTTAATACTTGAAAACTTTTCAAATGTTACTCGATCTCTATGTGAATACAGTGGAGTACTTAAGGAAAAGAGGATGAATCAAAACCTATTTATTAATATGGAGCACTACGTAAATGACATGCGCGAACTCATCATAGTTCTTTTGATTTAAATTTGGAATATATATATATATATATATATGCGATATTTTATGTAATATTTAAATTATTATTATTTTTAGAAATAAAAACTTATATTTGTGTTTTAGTTTCTGACAAAATAAAAATAATATATATATTTTTTCAGTTATAGTTTTATTAAAGTACATACTTAATTGGTTTAATTTTATAAGTGTTCCATCAAGTATGGAATTTGTGCCAAGCTCCACCTTAAGTTTAAAAACTAGCAAAAGCAACCCCCAAAGTATATTTCCGTTACTACAACAGACACTGCAGTTAGTTTTTAGATGGAAAACATCAATTTATAAAACTATATATATATATATATATATTGAATTTTATAGATTTGACCATATTTTGAATGTTTGAATACCAAAAAAAAGAAAAGATAAATATCCAAAAAAATTAAAATTAAGAAACAATAGTATTTTAAACTAATTAAAACTTTTCTTATAATTAAATTTCAAATAAAATACAACAAACACAACTTTTAACAAAATATACCTAATAAATTATTGCTAGAAATTTCGGTAAATGCAAATTTCTCTAGAAATAAAAAACTTAAATCACATAAAAAAAGACCAAATTTGAAATTTTGATAATTCTTTACAGAAGGAGCATTTTTTAAATTTGAAGTTTATGAAATTTGATTAATTTACGGATAGAGTGTTTTTATGTACTTTATTTTTCTATTAAATTTTGCATTTTACCAAAATTTGTAGCAATAATTTATTATGCATTTTTATTTAAGGCTTTGGTTGTTCTTTAAATTTAACTATAAGCAAACTTTTAATCAGTTAAAAATATTATTTTTTTCTTACTTTTTTTTGTCTTTTTAAATAAACAATTTATGAAGGTTTGATTTTTTTAGGGGAAATTCTAATTATATTATCTAGAATTTAAATTGCTTTTGGATTTTTTAATTATCATTTTTTGGTACTCAAACGGTCAAAATATGATCAAATGTATAAAATACAATATATATGTTATAAATGGATATTTTCCATCTAAAAACAAGCCCCATACTTTGAGGAACACCTACGCAATCAACCCTACTTAATTTATTGTCACTATTTCATAAAGAGTGCACCACTTGAAAAAATAATAGGTATTAACT
This sequence comes from Pittosporum tobira, assembly GCA_032359685.1. Classification (NCBI taxonomy): domain Eukaryota; kingdom Viridiplantae; phylum Streptophyta; class Magnoliopsida; order Apiales; family Pittosporaceae; genus Pittosporum; species Pittosporum tobira. Next base: position 9,926 of record JAUMHB010055593.1, read on the forward strand.
AAATGTGCTTTGAAAAAGATTTTTAGAGTAAAAAATGGGAATCATTGTGGGATGAAAAATTTGAAAAAAAAAAAACAATATTGGTTAGTAAGAGAGGATTGATATTTAAAAGGAAAACTTGTTAAATAAAAAGAAATTAAAAAAAAAAAACACTTTCACGTGTAAAGTATAGTAGTACTCTCTTTGTTCTAAAATTAGAGACATATATGCGTATTAATGCAGTAATTTTATGAAAATTTAAAAATCAACTTTTCATTCCAAAATTAGAGACACGTGTGTTTTAATATAGTAAATTTTTGAAATCTTAAAATTTAAATTTGAAGTAAATTTATTTTATTTCGATTTATGCCAAAGTCGTAAACTACATACATAAAAAATACTACTATGTATACATTTTGAAAATCTAACAAAATTATATTTTAATATAAATCTTAAAATTTAAATAATTTGATTTAATATAATTTTAAAATATCTCTAATTTTGGAATGGATTAAGTATAGATAATATGATAGAAGATAGATTATTACTCTTACGTGTAGATTATAATAGTACTTTCTCCATTCTAAAATTACTACATACAAAATAATACTACGTACGATAAGACTTATTAATGGACTGTAATTAAAATAATGGGCTTAGAGACAAAGTAGTTGGCTAGCTATAGAAAAAGGAGGACGAAGAATTTGGAAATAAGATCATGAAAATGAGCTGGCGAATGGGCTTTAGTAAAGATGTTTGTTGTCTGATCAATTGTGGCAACAAACAGTAGATGAACTATTCCATGATCAATATGTTGACGAATAAAGTGATAGTCAGTCTCAATGTGCTTGATGCTCTCATGAAAGATATCTTTATGGACAATTTTCATGGTGCTTTGACTGTCAGTATGAAGGACAGTACCTGGAGGATGGGAAATACCCATATTAGTCAACAACCAACAAAACCAAATAAGTTCTTGAGTAGTATCACCAAGATCGTAATATTTAAATTGAGTGTTGGATTTGGAGGTAACTGTTTGTTTCTTACTATGCCAAGAAATGAGAGAATCTCCCAGAAAAATACAAAAGTCAGTACAAGAACATTAATCAATAGGATTACCATTAAAATTTGCATTTGAGTATGCCTAAAACTCAATAGAGGAATTAGCTAATAAATGTAGGCTATGATATCTAGTGCCTTTCATATATCAAAGAATCTGAAGAACAACTGCATAATATATAGTCCGAGGAGTGAACATGTATTGACTGACTAAATGAATAACACAAGCAATGTCAGGTCAAGTAACAGTGAGATAAATCAAACTTTCCATTAACTGATAATATAAAGTAGACTCACTAAGAGGGGAACCATATGTTGGAGTGAGTTTGACATTGATCTCTAAAGGAGTATAAACAATGTCATGATCAGTAATACCAGCACGAGAAGTAAGATTTGAAGAATATTTAGTCTATAAAAGACAATAATTAGAAGAGTCCGAGGATACCTCAAGACCCAAGAAATAGCTAAGAGGACCATGATCTTTCATTTCAAAGTGTTCATTAAAAAACACCTTGAGATTCAATATACCTGTAATCTCTAGTAATAATCATATCATCAACATAAAGGAGTAATAGAACAATCACTTAATTAATACAATGGATGAAGAGAGTGTGATCATGAGGACTAGATGAGAAGCTTATCTCAGTAAGAATAGTGCCAAATTTTACAAAACATGGCTTTGTTAAAGTAACATACCTGATGAGAAGAATGAAAATACCCTAGAAGAGGTTTCTCATAGACTTCTTCCTGTAAGTCACCGTTAAGAAAGGCATTCTTAACATCCATTTTCCATAAATACCAATAACGAGTTGTAACAATAGCAAGTAAGCTACAAACATATGTAAGTCTTGCAACAAGAGCAAAAGTCTCCTCATAATCAATGCCATATTCCTAAGTGAAACCTCTTGCGATGAGGCGAGATTTATATCTTTCCATTGTAGCATCAAATTTAGTCTTGATCTTATAGATCCATCGACAACTAACAACCATTTTCCCTTTAGGTAAAGTGACTATACCCCACGTGTGTGTTTTATCCAATGCCTGTAATTCCTCAGTCATTGCTTGTTGTCATAAAGGATTAGTACTAGTTTATTGGTAGATTTGACGCTCATGTAAAATTTGGATAGCATAAAAAACATGATAATCACTGAGATATATAAAGAGGAGGTTTTCTTACTTGAGTGGAACAACGAATATACTTAAAGATTGATGCAGATGTAAAACCATCATTAGAGATAATGTTATGAAAGTGTAGGATTGATTTTTAGGGGTTGTGTGAGCTCACTAGAAGGTCCCGCATTAAAGTCATTAGAGCTGGAATCTGTAGAATCATTGTCAGAGGATATTTCGAGAAAAGGATTAGTGAAATGAGGTATTAATGTAGACGTTTTAATCTCAAATTTGGATATATAGGTGAAGATTTTATGTTCCCAAAAGGTGATATGATGAGAGATATGAAGTCATTTAGAAATGGGATCCCAACACCTATATCTTTTATGTTATATGTCATACCTAAGAAAACAACACAAATGAGAATTAGGTTCTAATTTTGTGCGTTCATGCAGCTGAAGATGAATGAAACAAGCACATCCAAACACTTCAAGTAAGTCATATGGTGGAAAAGAACCATACAATCGTTCAAATTAAGATTGATGGTTGAAAAAAGGAGAAGGAATCCTATTAAAGGTATAAATTTATTTGAAAGTTTCTTTTCCTGAAAAACATTTAGGAAGGGATCAAAAATAAATAAGGCACGTGCAATTTCCAATATATGTATGTGTTCGTGTCCAGCATGACCATTATCTTAAGAGCTACCAATAGAATATCGATGAATAATTGTATAGTTTGATGGAAAAAAATGAAGCAATTCAGTTTATTTATACTCCATAACATTATCAATGCGAAAAACTTTAAAATTACGAGAGAACTGAGTTTTTATCATAATAGTAGAGTTTTTATAAATATTAGTCAATTCAAAACAATTTTTCATAATATATATCCTAGTAAATTGAGAAAAATCATTAACAAAAATAGCATAATATGTAGATTTTCTCATAGAAGCATTGGGAGAAGATCCCCATATATCTAAATAAACTAAATCAAAAGGAGCAACTGAGACTGAATCACTAATTGGAACTGTTTAAGTAGTGTGTTTAGCAAGTTTACAAGATAAGCAATCAAAATTTTCATCTATGATAGAGCTTAACAAACCACTAGAAATTAAAGGATACAAACAACTAAAAGAAACATGACCTAGCCGAGAGTGCCAAACACTAGAATCATAAATGGAAAGAATAGATCCTGTAATAAAATGTGAGGAAATGATCTTTTGCAGAATATCGATGAGCTCAAACAACCTTTCATGCTTATGGCATTTCCCCAAAACCTGTCCCGCGTAAGGGTCTTGCACACGATAACTAGTAAAAGAAAAGAAAACGTCAAAGCTAATTTCACATATTTCTCTAACAAATATAAGGTTTAAAGTGAGCTTAGGAATAAAATATCTATCAGGAATAGACAAGGTCTTAGAAAAAACATTTCCACTTTTATAAACATGCATAATAGAGCCATCAATAGTATGAATGCTAGTGACTTAAGCATCATGGGTAATATAGGACAATAATGAATAATCATTAATCATGTGATTACAACATGCAGAATCAAAATAGTAAGTAGTACCTAAGCCCGTAGAAGAAAAATCAGTAATATGAGGATTACCAATATAGGGTGACACTTGGAATCAAGATCACTCACAAGTATGGTAGTGAGGGAGATGTTATGAACATTTGAATCATTTGTCATAGTAACAACACGATGATAATTATTCTGTCTCCACTATTTGTTATCTCTATTGCTTCTTATGACAATCTTTTATGATAATCTTTGGTTACGTGACCAAGTGTATGGCTATAATTGCAGGAAACAATTTTTATGGAATTATCACTCCACCTGTTTGCGATGACCTAGGAAGCTTGGCTGACCCAGGAGATGCCTATGAATGAGTAGCCAAAATAGAATATGTGGTTGATACTGTATTAGTTGAACTGAGTTTGAACTAAGCTTGAGAACATGGAGACGAGTTTCCTCAAAAAAAGGCTCAGAAACTACATGATTAATAGATGACAATGGAATACGATGTGGTAGGGAAGCTCAAACTTGCTTAAACATCTAATCAACAATAATAAGAAATTGTATAAGATGATATTTGTCTCTGTAGGTCTCGTAGTGCTCAGCATCTTTAGAAAACTCCTATTTTGGCTATAACAAATCTAATTGATCCCAAAGTGAATTGATTTGTGAAAGAAACTAAGTGATAGACTAGTCAGGTTTCTGTTTATGTTTGGCGATAGTGCTTATGATATGATATTGATGAGAAAGATCAGTTATGGTGTATTGAGTACATAAAAGATCCTATATATCCTTTGTAATATCATATCTTTTGAGTTGCATATTAACCCCTAAAACTGATGAATTTGTGAACCAGGTAATAGCTTGATGATTCTTGCTATCCCAATCTTCAAGGCAATCATGGAATTTGGGATAAGTTTCATTACGTTCTTTACATGCATTTTGTTGTCACATGTAACATGCCTCTATATTTTCTTGGCCTTGAAGAAACTTTTCATGGCTTGGGACCATAAAACATAGTTTGAACCATTAAGAATAGTTTGAATAGGAGACATAGTATTTCTTTTATGCATTGTTAGTGCAAATATGGCGAAGATGACAATTTACGATGTAAAAATATCTATATTTAAACTATAACGACACTATGTAGTATGAATGAGAAGAAAGGACCTCAAATTGGATAGATCTTACCAAAAACATGTAGAAACTAGTCAAAACTTCAAAAAAATCAGTTAGAAAAGTGGTGAACCTGACCAGAAGGCGAGAACAACTTGACCTGGGTCGCACACTGCGCGAACAAGCACGAGGGTGTGAAGAAGCTACATTTGGCATGTGCAGGCACGTGGCTACTTAGAATTAAAAGCAGTTGGTTTTCGGGCAATCATATTGATAAGACAAACACTATGGTGTGCTCAATCTAGTGATCAGAGGTGTTTTGATGATCAGATACGAGCATAAGGTAGCATCGAGGTTTTGCATTGAACATAAGGCTTTGTTGGTTTGGAACTTGTTGAAGCAAAATAGTAAGAGTCGACAACTGTTGATTAGGGTGTGGATTGCCTCAATGAGGTTTTGATGCCATGTAGGAAATAAAGGTCGAAGCAAAGAATACTATTATGATTTTGATAATAATTGATTATATAAAAATGCCCTATTATAGACAATATAAAACCATACATACAAAACTGTAATAGGTTACAAGTAGTCCATGAGCTATTTTATTTATTACATTAATAAAGAAGATCTTTCATAAGCCAAAACTTTAAAGAAGATTGGTGGCAATTGAGCTCCAACAATTTGATATCAATTACCTCCCCAAAAAGGATATCAAAGGACATGCTTTAGTAGACTCCATGATCGATTATATATCCATAGATATCCAATAAGAACTAATAAGAGCTACTTTGTACTTAATATTTTAATATATTTTGCTATTGATTTATCAATTTTTGCTTAAAAAGCCCAATCAAATATGCAATAATTGTTATATATTTAGTTTGGAT